>JAUMTS010087339.1:0-10479 GCA_032273385.1 Ophiopholis aculeata | reverse complement strand
GTTCTTACCCTCATCTAGTAGGCCTAATCATATCACCAAGGCAAAAAAATTAAGAAATTTGCCTGGAAATCCAAGACATGATTGAAATGTGAGGCCTACTCACCTGGCGCATTAAATCTTGAAATGTGACGTTATTCCTGTTCTACATTTGGAAGTCAAATCTTGGAAGTCGTGGACATTGTCAAAACAGACCAGGATGTTACCAATAGAGTGACACATTACCCGTACATCATATATGTAAATTTAGTACTACTATCACAAATATCACTAACAAATTTTAAGTATCCTGTGGATGTCCCAAATTTTGACTTTTAATATTATGATGAGATTGAGATTAACACACACTATGTCTAATAAGTTTGTCTCGGATGCATTCAGGGTTAAGGCCTTAAAATTATTAACAACTAATTATGTTTGGATAAATGTAAAAATGTCATACAGGACTGCACAACCTTCTTTTAAAGAGAAAGTATGCATTTTGTAATTAAAAGCTTAAAACTTTTGTCTTAACACTAACTTTTCCATACAATGGAAGTTTACAGCTTTTAATTACAATTACACCAACACAGATGAACTTTCTCAAATGCAAGCATTTTGAATCACCCCGAAATTATTACAGCCCAATTGGATTTTAAAATACAGATTGTGCAATTACATTACATAATTGGTAAAAGTGAAAAATAGGCCTTGCCCTATCTTTTGCTAGGAATACAGGAAATTAACCAATCACATAGAACACATGCTCCGATTACTGTTACATAAATATTATCATTAACAAAACATTGGCACATGTTTGATTTTAGACTTGTACTGGGTTTCATAATTTCCAGTTAATGCTTTCTTTGGCAAATATTTTGTCATTTTGAGAACCATTGGATCAGAATAAGGAAATCATTAATTTGAGATTAATCCTTCTGAGACAGAGGAATGCCTTGCCTTTTTATTGCTTTACACTCTGATTGCAACTTTAGTGTACACAAATTGAACATTTACAACATTTTGTCAAAATCACAGGGGCTATCGTAGAAACTACTGGACCAAATATTATACAAGGCTTATTTGTACTCAATATAATGCACTTTTCATACTGAACCTCAGCTCAATAGAGTAATGAAAAATTGAAATGTCGTCTGCAGTCTACATCAGCGTGGAGAGGGTTAAAACTTGGGCCAATCTATTTTTTTAGCAAATTGCTATTGCAAAATTTTTTTAAAGGAAAGGAAACTGAAAGTAAATTATTAAAATTATATACCTGAGAGCAAATAGCAATGCAAGATAATGAACAATATGCGAAAGTCCTCTACAGCATGACAGACAAGACAGGAAAGAAAAATAGCGCTCTAAAAAAAGTGTGCAAAATCAAAATGTTTAAACTATTAAATGTCATTTAATTTCATAAATTAAACTAGGCAGGTAAAGTTTTTCAAACGTATGAGAAAGAGATACACAGGTCTGTACATATAGCTCCCCTTTCATGATGCTAAAATCTCAATATACTGCAAAGGCCCCACACTATCCACTTACATATCGAAAAATGAATCTTCAAGTTACAAAGACGAATGTCTGAGCAAATCATAATGTGTTTCATGAATCATACCCATAACCTATAAGCTTCATTTAACTCTGATATAACCTCATAATACCTCATACGTAAGTCTTCAAAAAAATTATGTAAAACAGCCACGTGGTGACCATGTTTATGTGTCGTACAGCTCAAGCGTAAGAGTTGTACAGTTTGGGTACGAGGGGATTTGGAATATTAATCATGAATGGGTACAGTCATCGTAGTTAAGATAATACTAGGCACGGATTGCTGGAGGTGTGTACACTTTATTCTTCAGGGATGTGTAGCTGATTTTCTTTCTTTTTTTCCTCCTCTCATTTCAAGACCATATGAAGGTCACTGTCCTTCCTTATGGAAAAGGTGTTCTATTTGAAATCCACACACCTGTCATAATCCAAGGAAAGATGCCCACACAACGAGAGCGTGATTTTCAGATGGATTAGGCGTAGCTCGTTGAGCAGTTTATCTGGAACCAAATTTTGGTTGAATAATTTACAGAGGGTGTAACAATTTTGTGTGGAGGTGCCGAAAAGATTATTCCAATTGAAATTTACCTCCTCGCTAGTGGAAGAATTTGGTTAATTTTTAAATTTTCTATTAGCGTTTGTAAGAAACATGTAGAGTAACTAGTAGTAAGTGAACATTTTGCTACTAGTACATGATATTTGTTTGCTAAACTCTAAAAGTCGATTCAGTCCGAATAGCCTGTGTACAGATGAACATTTAGACTCTGGCAGAACTTGGATATAAATGTTAATAAGAGACGTTCATTGAATTATAACAGGATTACGATCTGTATGCATATAAGCCAATCACTGTACTAGGCGTCAGACAATATTCAGTTTGATCCAGTTATGTGGGGTCAGATCATGTAAAATCCTTGCGTGATGAACACAAGAAGCTACAAGAAGAAATTAAGATGAAAACCGTGTTACCTATTTTTCCGAAGAGGTTAAATGAAATAGTATTGCGGTCATATATTTACACTTTGTTTTATATACCTAGAGATTCTATTTTTTTACAACATTTGTTTAAGTACTAGTATTTTGTTTGTATATTTAATTACCTGAATGAAAATGGTACCATTTTTAATTTAATTTTGTTACATCAATTATATGATTTATTAAAACACAAGAACAAAATAATTTGCATTTAAAATGCCACGATTGAAATAAAGAACAAAATAATTTCACAAACGAAAATAGCTCGACACTTATTTGATGGAAATATTGTATAAAATCAGCAAATAAAATCAACACACTATTTAATTGACAGTTATCGATAAGATTTAGGTTACAAGTGACGCATGTTTCCTCAAGACATTCGTGACAGTTCTCAACAGTGCTTATTCCATATAAGGCCTCAATAGTATGTTGCATTACTCAGTGTCGATCTTTTATGTCCATTGCGTGCGAATAGGTTACCCCTTTTTCATTTAAGTCTGACCCTGACACTACATTTCCGGACTTAATGATTTCAGCAATTAAGCTTAGCTGTCGTATCTATTAATTGAGATGTGCTCGATCCTATAATATGCAAAAGTTAACGAGATTAAGCCATAGCTCTATGATTAAACTTTCATACTTAATTTGTATCCTGCTAATCCACACAAGGAAACTTAAATTAGACAGATTGTCGGCAAATAATGTATGTATTTAATGTAAAAGCAGATCTTGTCAAGGACAGGAGAAATAATGCAACATGATTTCTGCCAATTCCATTATACATTGTACATCCAAATATCGTATACGTTAATTCTGCTTCCATGGTTTTGGCAAAATAACTAATCAGGCAAGTAGCAGAACCTTTGTGCTTCACAATACGCTGTAACAAACAGATTTACAATATAATAAGTATCTAGTTAATATAATTTTATTTATGGTAAGAACACTTGTTTCATTTCTTATGTACTTATAATCTACTATGCGACTGATTACTATGGGTAAGTCTTATTCGTATCTTAAAGATATTAAAGATGGTAGGTGCATCAGCACACCCTTTGTCGGTATAATAATACAATCTCAAATTGCGAGAATTGGCTAGTGAAATCAAGTGAGCTAAACAAATGAAATATATAAACGTATACGGTACACACCAAGACAAAATCACTGTAAGTATTTATTTTTTGTTTGCATTGAAAACATAAATAAGTTTCAGGATGAAAATCCAAAAGTATTATATGCATTTTACCCCATACTGCTTTATTGAAGAAGGCGTAATGACGCTCTGCCATTTTCAACGTCATCGGGTAGGGAACTTTCCATGGTTAGGTTTATCACATGTAGTAAGACGGATTACTTTCAAGGCAAATATTATGCTGGTAGATATTGGTCTTGGTACTACTACTACTTCATATCAACCCACAGTACCGAAATACAATTCTATTTATTGGATAACCTAAAGTGCTTTTCTTTATGTAAAACAAAAACTCCATTCCGAGGCACTTTAATATCTTAAAAATCCAACCTGGTTGTGTTAAAAATGGCGAAAGCAACTATCTGGCTGCTTTAAAATCAAGTATGTGAAACGATATTTATCCAATTGCAATTTGATAAGAAAAGAACCACAATATTGTTCAAAATCGTAACGTGTTGTGTGCTATACTTTAACTGATGTCTTAAAATTTAAATAGCCTCTTCCGATAAGTTATCTTTTGATTTGATTTCCTTAAAAATTAGGTATATTTGATGAAAACATGACCAAAAGTGTCGTTACAACCTTGTAATACTCGTCAGGTATTAAAGTATGAAGGGACTGTAGGTAAGTATTAAGGGAATGCCGAGAATACAAAATTCCGAATGAACATTGCTGTGTCGCGTATCCTGAGTAAATAACGCAAATGATACAATACAAAGAATAAGTGAACTCATTACATAATACATTTTACTACACGCGCAGACGCTTTTCTTAGTAATTGCGCCTGTCGGTTAATGCCCTTAGGTATATCTTAGTCCCAATCCATGCCGAAGGTACCTGGGAGAAGTCGAGCCGATTGGCACGCGATGAAATATACAGCGTGACAACCCCCTTTTGTGACAGCTCTCATAGTATTTTGTATAAACTAATTTTATTTTGTGTAACTTGAATCCCATGAGACTCTGATTGTACGTTTCTATTACTAGGTAACATGTGATTTTATATGTGCGTGTAAACAAACGGTTATTTTAGCGGATCATTGACCAAGAGTCTCACGCTAACATATGGTCTAAATTGCGCATAAAACCCCATATAAACAGTACATGAGTAGCAATATGTCGGTGCGGCTCAGTAGGTTTGGTAGGGTAATGATTTTGGAGGGGCCAAACTTTGGTTATGAATAGGAGTGGGCTATACAGAGGTCAAAATCACTCTTTTTGTTATTTTTCTTAGGGGACATTTTTGTTGTTGTTCCATTTGACCTATCTCAACACGAAATGACAAAATGATAATAGTGTGCAGCGCCCTCTTGTCTCACCATACTTTTTGTTTCTGGTAGAGTGAATCCGAGTACAAAATCCTTCATATTACTTCTTTTCTGGCATTTTGCTGTGATTTTGTTGCCTAGTCAATGTTAATGAGCTCAAGGTACTTAATTTTGAAATTTAAATGAAAATTTGACTATTGGCCCAAATTGATCACGAGGGCGCCTTTCAAGATTTTTCGCAAGTTTTCTTCAGTTCGTTCTTTTAAATTGACAGCTGTGAATATGGTCACAAGCTTGACCTGCTCAAGACATTTGAGCGTTTTATCACTATTAGTTTGTCCGTAGCACTTCTTTTGAACGGTCAAAACACTTTTCCTCATACGATTCAATAGGCCGTTCAAATTAACGATCTAATGAGTGCCACGGAAAAACTAATTGTGATAAAACGCTCAAATTTCTTGAGCAGGTTTTATACTTGTGATCATCACCGTAGTAGAAACCTTTAAATAGCGAACGGAAGAAAACGTTTGAGAAATCTCGAAAAGCACCCTTTTGATAAATTTCGACCAAAGATGTCAATTTGTCCAAACAACGCAATGTAAAATTGTCATTGAGCTCTTAAAATGTGATAGTTTGAGCTCATTTACATAGAATGTAGACACCAAATTCACACAAAATCCAAAAAAAGGTGTTATTTGAAGGATTTTAAATTCTAGTTCACTCCCTTCATGTGCCAGAAATTGAAACGCTGTCGATACTGAAACCACATATTAAAGTGTAAATTAGAGCAAGGCAAATTTTGGATATGCTTGCGGCCCGCGACGTGCCATCAAGCACAGTAGCTGGGTGATTTGAACGCGTTTTGATTTTTTTTAAAGCATTTCCCTTACCTTTCGAAGTTTGTCTTAACAAGAACTAGTCTTTAAAAAGACAAACATCGCTTAGAGGCTTGTTTTTCAAATGGGAGGTTGGGTAAACATGATAGTTAAGGTTATAAATATAAATATATACATAGCACATTTGTAATATGAAAATAAAATAAAAAATAGATTTTGGCAAATGGATGGAATGCAAGATATTGTCAAGTAGGTTTATTGCAGATGAATAGATGAATGTTTTAGAACTGTATGATGTGAAATGTCTTTGGAATTAAAGTGCTAAATCCCTCAAGGGAAAGCGTTATAAGATATAATTGCAATATATAGAAATATACACCAAGTAATTTAAAAAAAAGTAATCAAACAATAAATAATTATCTCTAAAATGCATTGTTTACATAACAAGAAAAGATGCCCTTTTCTTGCGAATTTCACCCAAGTATTGACAACAATTTATTGACTATTCCTTAATCAATCGCGCTAACTATTTCATTCACAATAATTGACAACTTATGTGAGGAACACGCGACAATCACCGACGATATAAATACACATTAAATCCCTACTGTTAGCTTACTAAATTAATATTTCTGAAATCTAAACTCTAAAGCGATGTTTGTCTTTTTAAAGCGTGACCTTGGATGATTATATCTGATTTTTACTATATATCTAGTGAAGGTGTTTTGACAAGAGTAACCTTGGATGATTATACCTGATATTTACTATCTAGAGAAGGTGTTCTAAATGTAGGGTCACTCAAGCATATGGTATAGAAACAACAGAATGTTGGCCAATCAATGATAGGTGCTAAATCCCAAAAGGGCTTTCATGTTGAAGATATGCACCATTGACTTCCTGGAACAAACATTTTATAAGCACTGAAAGAATTAGCACGGTTGTTCTACGAAAGGCAAAGTTCAGAGAACAAAAATGGTAAAAGACACTGGATCGTTCTAATTATGAGAAATTGTCACCTTTCTTACAAACACTGTAACAAAATACTTTGCTGTAACAAATCAGAATTAACCATCTAGCGATGAAAAACTAATGAACCACGTTAAGGTTTGCGTCCAAACATTACATTTGATGTTTACAAATCAAATTAGCTCTCTCGCGTGTTCTTAGATATAAAAAGTAAACATTGACTCAGGAAAGTGCAACCAAACACTCACACATTTTGAAACCAGTATGATACTCTTGAGTAAATCAATACGGATCAGTTGAACACTGTGCTGAATGAAGACCTACACGGAAATTGGCTATTAAGTTTACTCTGTATCTAATTGTCACTAAGGGACGCACCATGAGATATCAAGGGGTGGGGGCTAAGGAGTTTTAGAATGAAATTAATTTGCTGCGCAACTCAGGGTAAACAAAATAGCAATTCGTCATGCCCCACCAATGAAAAAAAAAATGTCATGCTTCAACCATAATAGAGAAGAAAAGGGAAGAAATTGTCCCAATTTTGAGAAAACGTTTCTATAATATTTCGGGGGCTTCGCCCCCTGAACCCTATCTACACACTATTGGCATTTTGTATAATTCACGATTCATTTCAAATAAAATACCACAAAATGGACAATGTACCTATCTCATGTTAGCAAGAGTTGTATCAATTTTAGGCCCATCGTGAGAACCTGTAGGGCCAGGGTACTCAGTTAAAAATGTGGTATGGGTATGTACGGCCCTTACGGGTGCTTTTTCACGCCTCTACGGCACGGTTCCCCAAGACCCTATTTGCAGCACGTTTCAGCTCCCAAAGCCGCATTTCAACAAAAATCAGACAATGTGCGAACATATTTTTAATTAATTTAAGTTCTATCGCCTCAAATTTGGCCTAAATTCAGTTCATAAGACAAACTTTTGGCAACAATACAGTCCATTAGACACAATTTTGTATGAGAATTCAGTTCTCTACGACCCACATTTCAAGTTCCTTAAGACCCATGCTTCTTTACTTGAAACTCCTGGCCACGCCGTTATAACATCTTGTTCTATATTATCATCCAAAACCCTCAGAAATCCTCATGACTAAATTGACTCACCAAGAGGGTTTAAAAAATTGTTGCAAGACAAGGGTAAAAAAATTATTGCTGCAGGACGAGGGCCCAAAAACATAACTCGTCACGACCCGAACTCCCTAGCCCCCCTTGATATCTAGTGATGCGTCCCTTATGTCAGAAGAATCGAGTTAACCATGCACATATTGAATTGCCTGCTGACTGACAAATGTATTTATGTTGACAATTGTCAGGTTTAGATCGATTTATGTTTAGTCGGAACTACTCGGTTTATGTCACCTGTACTTTTTCCCAAAGTGGGTACTCAAATGATTTTTGGGTAGGTATGGGCCTACAAATGTTAATAAATTGAGGCTTGGGAACTGTTTGGATGCTGAAAAGGGGGTCTCCGGTAATAATATTCCTGATAATTTGTGCTATGAAGCAGCAAATTTTTAACTGATATATAGGGCTTATTTGAGAGAGAGAGAAAACCTTGAAATGGAAAGTTGAGTCTCTGGAGCTGAAGAAGGGCTTAACTTAATTATGGGTATCTGGAGCGGGAGAACGGTCTGAAAAAGGGGGTCTTGCGGGTGGCACATACCCGTACGTAAAACCACAAACCCGATTTTGATTATTTTTTTTTGGGGGGGGAAATGGAAACGTACACCTGAACAATGCGAATCAGCCCTATCAAGCTTAGGGAGCAAATGCTATTATTAAAAATAGTTATAGATGCCATTAGAAATGGCACCTCAAAACCTTGTTTCTCTAAAAAAAATTTTTTAAAGTAAACGTCTTACTGCTGCAATGTTCTACCGTGAAGTGAGTATAAACTAATTGTACTTCAAATAAGGATCCAGACGGAAATTATTACGGACCATAACCTTCTAGACGGAGCAACAGATATTTTTTTACATTATCAGTGAGCTTTGAATCAAGGATCCAGACGGCAATTATCACGGACCATAAATTCCAGACGGCAGCAATCACAAATTCTTTAAATTTTCAGTGAATTTTGCATCAAGTTTTCTAGTCATTGGAAGCCAAAGCTGTAAATTTAATATACAATTTACGCCTACATGTATATTCATAACCCGTTAGTGAATAAGCACTTGTTTTTGCCACAGTAATGATACCCCATTATCTATAAAAAGTTATAGTTGTAAGGAAACCGCACTTCGGAGGTTGGAGTTTTTTTAATTCCTTCGCAAAAAAGAGAGTCCTTTTTCGGATGAACATAAAATAGATGTGAATGAACACGGCATTGTGGACAAGGCTCCAAGTAGGGAGGTAAATAAGGAAAATTAACTGGGTGGGCAATATAATTAATTTTTGCCCAAAAATCAGCGGAAATAATTAACTGGATGGGCAACTCGGTAATTTTTGAGATATCCATGCAATATGTACTTATCTTGTCCAAATCAACATAATTTATGAGAATTTTCCTTGGGGAATTCAAATATGAAATTGACGTAAAAGCTCCAACAGCCATCTCCGAAATATATATATATAATCCGCAGTTGACAACTTACGCTGAAAAAGAGGGTTCTTTCGGGGACAATTGCCTAAAAGGGGGTCTTTGGGTTAGACACTTCAAATAATTGCTTCTTTGTTATTTTTGGGCAACTAATTACTGGGTGGACAAATTTGGGCAATGGGCAGGTTGAATTAACTGGGTGGGCAAAATAATTAACTGGGTGGGCATTTGGCCACCCAGTTAAACAGTTATTTACCTCCCTGGTTCCCCCTTGGCTGCTCAACTCGGAAGTAGTACTAATGTTGATACCAAATCAAAGCCCATATTTTTCTCGATATCATCGTCAAATTTGACCTTCATATTCATTGTTCTTTTTGAGGTATGATATAAAATGTGAGCTGATTGGTATACCAATTTTTTTCCCCATATTATAGCAGCCTTATCTCCGGTGTTACACATATATTTCTTGTCTCCAGAGCCTAAAAAAGGGGCTCCATTGAAGTGAAAGTTTGTAAAACATGTTTTAGGGGTCAAAGTCAACTAGATGGAGGTAAAAACGGCATATGTAAAATCCGGCATAGCCCCTTTTAGAAATGAATAATGAATGTCTAGCATGTTTTTATATTTGTTTTATTATATTGTACTATACTACGTATCACATTTGCGCATAATTGTAGCCACACTTTTGACAACATGTTCACGAAATGACACTTGCGCTTGCAATAGTAATAGATCATCCATAGACTGTTTTATATACCTCATGTATAGTTTTAAGAACGTTGATTGGTTAAAAGAGAGTCACATGCATGACATTCAATATTTGAGACCATTCTTTTATTTTGGTAATCAAATGTACTATTGACGCCCATTTTTAAAAATAAAAGTACTAATGACGCCCAATATCCACCCCGATAAAAATTCAACCCCGTACACAGATGTACGGCTGTCACTAGCAATAGTTTGTTGGGCTAAAGCGACACACGCAAGCTGTAACAGAGACGATGTTTTGATCTGTAATTTTCTCACACAAGACGGCGAACTTACTGCACCCGACAGCGCGTAGCGCAACAAAACCCATTTTTATTGTAATAGTTACATGGATGGAATATCATTGGTAAGTGCATTAAATGTAAATTGTACTGTTTATGAGTTGT
>JAUMTS010087228.1:0-10484 GCA_032273385.1 Ophiopholis aculeata | reverse complement strand
TAACGATTGTGACTGAGTCGTCGTTTGTACCTGAGACCATAATCACTTTAGTTATTATGGTCTCAGTTTTGACTCACTCAATTTTCATTCGTTCGATGCTCACTCGGGCGTGAAATGTTGTAAGGACTTAGGACATTTTTAGTGTAAAAATTAAGTTGTACTCTGAATTCTACCAAAAATGACTCCATTAGTTCACTTCTTTGGTCAATACAACTTTACAATTCCATTAAAAACACCGACATGGTTGATTTTTGGGTAGTATGTGACAAGATCTACTCATGCATATATGGTTTTCTATACTTTTGGTTGCATTATCCTATAGTAAAAAAGCCACCTGAAGACCCCAAAAACGTTAAAATGGCGTTTCTTCAGCTTCGTATTTCATCACACACAAATAGCCGTTATGAAAATATGCCGCTGAAATATGTCTAAATTATAATTGTCTGGCTTTTAGTATATCTTTGGATGAACCTAAAAATTAGTATAAAACTGGTTAGAAAATTTCCTAATTTTCTTTTAAAGTATTTTATAAATTTAGCTAAATTTTGTCAATAAAATATAAGAATGGCTTCAAGTATTTATACAATTTATTATAAAGATGAGGCCATAATTTTCCAAAGCTGCTAAAAGTTTTGAAGAATTCAAAAACAAAATTTATAATATAGTAGGGCCTACATTTTGCCCAATATTTGACCTCTCATATGAGAATTTGCTGTAAAATTTGGTATGAAAATGAGTCTAGGCCAGGGGTGTCGGGCAACGTCCGAAACGAAGTCCAGATTTTGTTCACAGATTGAAATTAATTCTGTTCGAAAAAGCCATTTGAGGAGCTTTATGTTTAAAAATTTGGCGCGCTTCGCGCGTTGACAGCCTTCTCGTAAGATAAACCATGTACTTTTCGACTATAAAGACAAGAGGTGAATGACATTTTGTATAGCAAAGGTACCAGATGTTCACATGTTGAATTAACATGGTTAAGGTGAACTGTTATTGTAGTGGGTGATTAAATGTGCTAAGTTAAAAAAATTAAAAGCAAAGCCGTAATCAAAATTTGTGACCGCCATGATTTGAACTTGTCCACTCGGTCCTAGTCTAGGCCTACTTTTAAAACCTCAGCGGCACGTCCAAGGCCCTAACCCATGGCATGTTTTGCGTTAACAGACTGTTGAGTCCCCTTCTAATTTAATTAAGTTCTGCCCATAGAACGCGAGGGGCACTCAAGTTTTGGTTTCTCACCAGGCTCCATCAAAAAGACCCCCTTTGACCGCTGTCACCGACTGAGACCCTTGTTTTTACAATCTGTCACCCAATGCATGACCCCCTATTTTTTTTCACTTTTTCTAACCCAGAGACCCCTAGTTTTAAAATGTTGCTGAAACTGGCGGTAATTTTTTCAATTTTGTTCGAAAGTATGGAATTTTGAAAAAATGTGCACAATTTTGAAAAAAATTGCGAAATTTCGAAAATTTTGTGAAAAAAAGACCCTAGTTTTGGAAGGCTGTCACCGAAAGACTCCCCTTATTTTAGGCAGTTTGTCGCCGAAAGACCCCCTTTTAAGTTTAGGCAATCGAAAGACCCTTGGTTTCATGGTGGCTGATGGAGCCTGTACGTACATGTACGTCACTTTCATATCTGAGTGCCCCCCGGGCCATAGAACCCCAAAATAGTATCAGAGCCATCAAGAAAACTGACTACGAAAATGAATGCGACCTTGTTAAGCATGTATATTACGTTATCCACATACCGATAACAAGGCCAAGGACTACTATCGGAATTAGAAGGACGATTTAAACTACAGGTTAACCGTTACCCTCGAATTTTAACACGCCATCTTTATTTAAAACTAAATATATTCACAACTTAAATTAAATTAAACTAATTAAAATATAGGTCCCCGGTATAGGCCCAAATCCAAAACATTTCGTAAATTGGTGTCTTACAGTAAACCTCCCTTATTCGCCTAACAATGTTCCCACAAACAGCAACTGTATACGCGAAAATCGACACTGTGTCTTATTGCCGAGATCGCGCGATTTCGGCAAAGCACAATTTTGCCACCGAGCTGCACAAACTATTAATAACTCTCGGCAGTGCCGAAATCGCGCAATCTCGGCACTCCTTTGCCGAAATTGCGCGATTCAATCTCGTCAATCTCGTAAATCTCGCCGAAACAAAGGCCCTATGTAGTAAAAATAGCTTGCTGCAGTTTGTCACAGCACTTGCCAGATTGATAGAAATCGATCAGGGTTTATGATCTGGCAAACATCCTTATGATGGGTGGTAAGGGGCAAGCAAGGTCAATACAAATAAAAAAGCCACTGCAATCTTCTTCTTCTAAGGTCAGGTGGCACCCGCAGGAGCTGCTGTGGCCTTTACGAGCTTTTACGAGAGCTCTCCAATCAGTTCTGTTTGCTGCTAACCGTGTTGCTGCTGTTAGACTTAGTCCACTGTTTCTTTTGATATTATCTGTCCATGATGTTGAAGGACGTCCTCCCACACGACTGCCTACCGCTGCGCCTTGCATAATAATTGTCTCGATGATGCCATCCTTCGATTATGACCAATCGGTTTATCTGTTTGGCATATGGAGAAAACAAACAAAGTTTCTATAACTAAAACTAATTTAAGAACGACGAAATTTACTTTGGTAATGAAATCAGAAGCGGCTTAATACTTATAGTATTTGTTTTATGATGTCATTACCATGTTCGTGTTATTCGATTTTATGTTTGTAATGTCAAAGTTGTTTCGGGATGAGGAACTAGGACTTCGTACATCCTTGTTTATTCTAGAAATGTGTAAATAACACCAAAAATTGACTGAAAATCATTATAGTATATCAGTGTCAACTTGGTGTTTTTTCTTCCACATGTTCATTATTATTTCCGATAAAAATAAGGAGTCAGTTTTTACTATATGTTTACTACGCACAAAGAAAACTCAAGTTATAAAACGAAACCTGCTTGTCAAATATGTTTTGACAAGGAAGTGCAACGTTTCAGCGATGTAATTTCTTCCTTTGAGCAAAAAATATAAACTTAAATTGGCACACTAAAATGTTTCAGTATACACACGGCTTTGTTGACAATATACGTCTTAGCAATGTCTTTTTAGCTCTATAAGATCGCGGCTGTTATGTTACTTGAGCAAATTAGATTAGTATTAACACAAATCACCAATATTGATCTAGATTTCATGTTTCAATACATTCCCAGGAAAGTGCCCACTGCGGATTCGTATTAAAAACTAATGCTTTAAATTTATATCTGAGAATTTAGAAAGTGAAACCGGTACTTCATACATACACACAAAAAGCATCAAGCAAGTAAAATTTACTACATGATGATTCACTATCACCTGTTTCGACGAAAGACTCCTCAGCTGAAAGCATTGAGTACACACAGAGACATATTTGTGTAATACATATTTATATATATTTATTTATTTCAATTAAATAAAGCTTCGAAGAATTTTTGATTATATTTTAGTAAAGGTCTATCCCAAAGTTGGAGAGAACATATGGTACGAGATAACTCAGATACAGTAATGCTTCCGAACCTTTCAAAATTACATTATATTGAATGGCTTGCAAATCATATTAAACTAACATCATTTTAAGTTACTTTGTAATATAACAATAATGAATTGATATCACCTGTAATTCAAGCAAATTTTTTTTCAATTCGCCATGTTTTGTCAAACTACTAGTTACAAAACGCGATAGGAAAGTTGGAAAAAGTATGCTGTATCAAGTGTCCGGCAGAATAAAGCATACCTTGCATTACTGAATGGTGTTTTTATTTTACCATGCAATTGAAGAGGTTTTAGGACCTAAAGTACTCTTGATCGGGAAAGTCTTCTAGTGTTAGATCAACATCTGATTTACAAAAAAAATCCATTATTTCTCGCTGTACTGGGTAGTCTTTCTTTAACAAAGACATATATAACTCTCTAGAATCAGATTACCTAAGAAGAAAAGGGTGACATTGTTTTGAAGACCCTGTTTATATTAGATTATTTAAAATAGTCTAGCTAATCGAATATATGCAGTTGTAAGAAATGTTTTGTTTTTCTAATTATTCCACGACAATTTTAAGTTACAGCCATCAAGAACACTCAAGTTTCTTGATTATCAAAATCGTGACTTCGGACGACTTTAAAAGTGCTTAAACAGTCTTTTTGTCAATTATGTAAAATGTTTTTAATCTGTTTTTAAAAGACAAAGTGGATTGTTTTAACTCCGCTTATTGTTATTATTGAATCACCTTGTTGATATCAAACGTCTTTGATGTGTGTATCTGACTACAGCAAATACAGGTTAACATGTTGTTTGACTTCGTTAAGCTAGTGTAAAAACAATGCCACCATCTGAACATTGAGTTATCACCCGTAATTATATTACTTTGCTTAAAATATATGTATTAAAAGTCAAAAGTTAGTAATATTAAACGATACAGAAACTAACATATGTACCAAAGAATTTCAGTAAAGATGTTTGAAGTTATCCGACAGTTAGACAGAACAGGTGGTACGGAGTACTTATTGTAAAGAGACAGCAGTGCTTTCGGGACATTATGTTATTACAGTGAATAAATAAATAAATGTATCATTCGACATGATACATTATACCAAAGATATACTGTTTGAACATCTGGTTCTACACCTGAAGTTATTTACTCATATTCCAGAAATATAACTCGCAATTCAATGTGGTTTGTGTTTGGTATATCCTCTTTAACCTTTTCTGAATCTAAATGTCGCAGTGTGACCTGTATTTAACTTCACTGTATGCTTTGAAAGAAGAAATTGATGTTTTAGTTTAATAAATCTCTAACGAGTGTCAATTGATATACCAAAAGAGTCGGAGACAGCAGGTAATACAGGATGCACCATGTTTAGAAACTGTTACAGTCCTTACGGGAAATCATATTTGTATCACTATTAGTTGAATATAAACGATATTATTAACCTACATTATAATTTGCAGCGAAACTTGTTTAAAACGTATGCGTTTATATACTTCTAAAGGTATACATCGAAAGCAGGAAACTAGTAACATTTACTCCATGGTGATCCAACTTGAGGGAAAGAATAAAAATAAATAAACTATAAACATCAAGTAATTGAAAGAGTCAATTTTGAATAACGTTTAGGTTTTGTGCTATCACCTATTTATCATTACAGTTAAATGATGTGTCATTTATTTAATATATTATGAGTCGTTTATCTGTTCAATGTTTGCGATTAGCAGTAAGTTATAAATCTAAGTAACACCAGAGAAACGTTCTCTCAATACTAACAACAACAAAAAGGGAAACGTGTAATTATGCTTTAAACAGTGTTTGATTACTTCATGTCGATATCAATTGGCAGTGCCTATGCTTAAATTACGGTAAGCGATATCTATTAAACATATTTTGAGTATTCATCTAGTTAAAATGTTAAACTTA
Source organism: Ophiopholis aculeata (assembly GCA_032273385.1). Taxonomy (NCBI): domain Eukaryota; kingdom Metazoa; phylum Echinodermata; class Ophiuroidea; order Amphilepidida; family Ophiactidae; genus Ophiopholis; species Ophiopholis aculeata. The sequence goes on along the minus strand of JAUMTS010087228.1, from coordinate 5,034 downwards.
AAGCTAACATACATACATGATGATGATGATGATGATGATGACGATGATGCTGTAGATGAGGAGGAGGTGGAGGTATTTTTTAAAGATTTTTCTTTTCATAATATTATTAGTGGTAGTTTTATTTGTCTATTACTTCAACAAACATTATACACGTAATATAGCAAACATAACAAATTTAACAAACTTATTTGATTTTAAGATTCCTTCCACTATTAATGGTATTTCATCTTGTAAAGCAAGTTTAATCATATAATTATAATGACTGATTCGTAATCCCTAGACCAATGAATACATTATAAAGAGTGAGTAACAGCAACACTGTAGCGATACAGTTGCTTCCTCATAGCATAATAATATCAATTTACAATGAAACGTTTTAATGTTTCATTATAAACATGGCTATGTTGACATTGTCGAATGTCGAATGTCTTCTGGGTGTCTTTGCGACTTCACATCCAGGTTTACATGTAGCATGAATCAATACACTATTGTTAAAACAAATGCCAACATTGGTTTAGATTACCTTCACAATTAAGTGTTTCTAGCAGGGTATCACCTTAGGGTTATAAACCAATTTTCCTTAATTGAAATATATATCTGAGAAGTTAAAAGTCAGAACTACCGACAATTACTACAAGATCTTTATTTCTTCGAGATATAAGTTAAGATACGCAAAGAGTTATCCAAAAGTAGGCGGGAACAGATGGTATGAGATACATAATGTTTGAATACAAGATATCCGTGCTTCCGGGACATCATAGTTATATCAGTAGAAAATAAACAAACATAGTATTCGACATTACAGATAAGCTGTAAAAATATGTTTGAACACATGTTTTATCCCTGTCAGTTATTTATCTATATTCCAAAATATGTTGAATTATACCCCTGGTGTCTGGATTAATCAATTATTGCTAGGATTGAGCGACTTAGAAACTAATCATGTTTACGGAGTAGTGCAATATTTATAATGTAGGCTTAAATTGCTATACAAAATGACTATAAAATGACAGGAACATTCTTATGGGTTATAAATACCTTTTATATGCACATGATTAGGAATCTGCTAAGATAAAAACAACCATACAGTCTTCTTGTTACTCTGACATATTATGTTAAACCACATTTTCCTTTAAAATGAATACATGCTGTATCCTGCTGTCTCCACTTGAGACAGAAAAACGAAACAATACAAGAAATTTATATGAAATGAAAATGAATCAGATATGATTGATATTTCGAAAAACAAGAATAAGCACATTATTAAGAAATGAAAATTGTAATTTGTTTAAGGAAATGCCCGAGGAAACGAAAGCTTAACTAATTTCTCTTCAATCGATTGCTTTCAGCCAAAACGGCACTCAAAATGTTAACACCAGAATGTTACCAACAATGTTACGCTTAAGTTGTTAAAACATTATGTTTCAAATTAAGTACCTTGCAGTAAATGTTCTTCATGTTTTCCTCAAATTCTTGTTTTTCTCACAAAAACTACATATTCAAAAATTTACGCTGTGCTTGCATGTGCAATTAGATGAAATTCAAATATCTTATTAAGATGGCCTATTTAGTTTATGAAGCTTGTTCTTACCAACTAATATAATTATTAATAGATAACAACTTAAATGCAATAGTTGAATATATTTATGAGTTGCTTTTAATAAATGAAGGTACCAGTGGTCGGTTAAATAATCAAAAAATATCAGGTGAACACTTGATTAAGCTTTCGCTTAGACGTTGCAGGGATTGTTAAGAACCTGTTTGCCCTAATTTTGAAGTACCACGCTGCATAATTACACAACCATGATTATAGAAATTCGGTTACTCAGTGTTCATTAAGAAGTATATAATTTTCTAGCAACGAATACACGATACGGCAAAGTATTAGCATTGTTTGCAATAAAATTGAATTTATTGAAAGATAGTCATAAATAAAATGGATTTTCCTGTGATTAAGATTTTACAAATATTATAAAATAATTATCAGGCCTTCTACTAATTTGAACAAATACTTGAACAAATATTTTCATACAAAACATTGCCTTTTAAATCCATTCGTCAACAGTCTTTTCAACATTATATGTTTTCAATAAAAAGCCTAAACCATGTCGAATGTTAAAACAGTGAATGCTGAAATGAACCAGTGCAGAAAATAGATAGGAAGCAGATATGATTGATATTTTGAAATATAAGAAGAAGCGCATGAAATGAAACATTTGTAGCTTGTATAGGTAAAGGCACCGGGTGTTAAAAAGCTTCATTGAGGTTTTTTTTCTGAATTATATCTCCTGTACTCGTTATGTGGTACATGCCTTAGTGACAAACAAAGGAGTTGCCTTTTTCATTACCGTTTTGGATCAAATATTTAAGAGTGACTATTAATCAACAATGTAGGGCGCATTCCTTTACTTTAATTGGGGCTGTTTTTAAGTTCTTATTTTCTCGCAAAAAAGTACTCATTCCAAGATTTTTCCTGTTGCTGTCTGTTTATTTAAGATGTCATCAAGAAGTTGATTGTGATAGCCTATTTAGTTCAGCAAGCTTGTTTTAATAACTTAAAACAGCCATGAAAATACTCAAACGAACAATTGAAAAACGTGCATAGCTTTGATGATAAATGGGTGAACCAGATTTCGGTTAAATAAATAAAGTGAAAATGGGGACAAACTTGCTTAAAATGTTGTTCAGACAAAACGGTAATATAAATAATCCTACTTGTCCTACTTTTGAGGTATATTGCTAAATATTTCAGTTTATAACCGTTTCAAATAGAAACTCGGTCAACCGTGGCCCTGAAGGAAGTTATTGTTTTGCTAGCGAATTGTTTAATAACGTAAACGATCACTCCTTCTTTTTCTTCTACTTCTTCATCATATTTTGTGATAATCAAATGTATAAAGATGTCACATAAGATAAATATATATGACATAATTATACATGTACCATTGAGTAGATTATAATCACTTACCGTTTACTAACCTCTATTTCATTTACTGGTTGGCATGGTTGAACAAAATTGACTTGCAGACTTAGGTGTTACATCATCATACACTGCGTTTTCTTTAACAACAGCTAAAACTGGTACGGTAAATGACAATTGTTTCTATACTTAACAATTGCATAATACAAAAATATGTTCCTCTTCTTTTACCCTGCACAATATTTATCATTATATTTGTAGATCCTTTCAATATGAAATCAAACCTGAAGCTAACACTAAAAATCGTTTTAGTTAAAAGAATTCTTAGGAGGATAGAGTTTTCTCTTTTTGTCTCTTCATCATCGAAGCTTATCATCTTCATTACCGACGTCATATTCACTTACTCATTATCATCGTCATCGGCACCTACATTTACAAAAAACACGGACTATTTAGTTTAGTGAAAGCCGCATTTAACTGAAGTAACTTGAAAAGTTCAGGTGTTGGTAAATACATACGACTCCGGCTAGGTAAGTAACAATTGTCCATACATGACAGTTGCATAGTCTTAAAATAATGTCAATCTGCTTTCTAACTGCAATATATCTATTATATTTGTAGACGCTTTCAGTATGAAATGTAACTTGATGCTGCCACTAAGAATCATTATAATTGTACCATTCTTAGGAAGATTGAGTGTCCTCTGTTCGTCTCTTCATCACTTAAGACTATTATCATCATAAACATTATCGTCATTCACTGATTCATTCTCATCGTCATCAACATTTACATTTACAATAACACCCAGGGTAAAAACCGACTGTTTAGTAACAAAGCGTCGTTGAACCAAGAGTCTTTTGCATTCTTGTAGTGGTCACTAATTTGGTTGATAAAACTATAAAGCAAAATCATCAACGTTTTAATTTGTAAAGTTGAAAAAAAAGAAGTTGTGATGCCCTAAATACATCTGAACAAACAACAACTTTATTAACGATCAAATATATTCCTCTTAATTTACGATCAAAGCAAAACAATCATGCTGTTTAAAACACCAATTATAAAAACATTAACTTTCCTTTCGTGTACCATCTGACTGGATTGTTAAAAAGCATTCTCTGTATTGCTTTCGAGTTTGACTCATGAATAAATTAATATTTTTTATTAAAAAAAACACCACGCCAAGCTTGATTGTTATTTTCAATTCAAAGCTAATGCGACGTGGTTCTAAGGCAGCTGTATGTATTGTTCATTCTCATTGGTTCATAACAAACGCACATATCTGCATATATTTATGAGATTGTCGACAGTTAAAGAGGGCATTATAACAATCCAATCAGATAGAATAGAAAACTAACGGAATGTTCTTCCGTATTTGAGGGCTTAAACGTGATAGCTATTTTGTTTTGATGATAAAATAATAAGTATTTGATGAGTGCATGACGTTTAATATTTGTTAGAACAGTAGTTATTCTTTGTGCAAAATATTACATATACATCTTGAAAAAAAAAAAAACTTTACAAATCAACACATGGTTTGATTTTACTTTATAGTTAGTTTAATCACCAAAATGATTAACGATTGCAAGAATGCCCAACACTCTTTATTCTTCTTCTTCTCGCGTATGTCGAGAAAAAACTTATTAAATGTCCAAAGTGCTGCGAAGCAGCCACTCTCTAGTGGTCTCATCTACTTACATCAGCCAACGGATGCCATTTGGTAGTGTAATCAGAGGGCAGGTTGTAATGATGTGATCTGCTGTTTGCTCCACTGCACCACACTCACAAGCTGGACTTTGGGCCAAGCCCGATCTAAACATGTTGGCCTTGAATCGTCGGACACCACTTCGCAGACGGTTTAGCTTTGTCCAGGCGTGCCTGGGTAAGTCAAAGCCTGGACTTATATCCGTTGGGTTGTTGATGAAACGCTGTAGTGTGGATGACGATTTGTGCCAATGATCTGTCCATGTATTTCCTGTCCAGTCTTTTGTGGTCTTATTTGGCTGGATGGTCTTCATCAGATCGAGTGCATGGGGGGGGAGGCTGTCTGGAAGACAATCTCCTGCTTACTCCGACTCTTAGTTAAACTAAAGCGACTTGCATAGTTCAGGTGTTGC
>JAUMTS010087117.1:0-10488 GCA_032273385.1 Ophiopholis aculeata | reverse complement strand
TAACACAGACTAATGTAGAGTAGTGGCAGACGGCAATAGAAACGTCAGAATCCGCTCTCGTCAACTCGTTTTGAGTGGAGGAGCGAATAAAAGCCTTTAGATATCTATCTATCGGCAAGCAAAAAAAAACACATTGTAGTGCTCATGTACCTTTGCATTTCAAAACGCTTTGCGGCCGAGTATAAATTCAGTTTTAAAGCACCAATATCTGCAGTTGAAAATTGGAATTGAAAACATCAATTTTATTAAAAACATGCAACATAACTAATCCTGTTTTTCAACAGCATCGAATTTAATTAGTGATTTAGGTCGATTCATAACTAAAAAAACCAGGTCAAGTTAGTTTTTGTGATTATTGCATGCACCATTAATTGTCAGAAGGCATTTCCGGATTGCATTGACTTTCCCAGCCTTTTAATTACCTGTCGTCTGATGTCATCTCAATGCTGACACCCTCCACAGTGCGTATATTAGATGTAGTTATTTATCTTCTCTGAGGATATTATCACGATTTCACAAATTCCGAACTGTTATGTAGGTTATGGTTCTATTTTGTTTGAGGAGTTATTCCTGTAGCTCTGTTTGCAATATAAACCACTCCGGAACATAAAGAAAGGTTATTAATGGTGGATCCAACAGACGCGAGGTACATCTAGGACCAAAATGGTACAAAATGGATAACTTGAATATATAAAAACAGAATGAAGAGGCAAGGTATACCGACTAAAGGTGGGAGAACACTGCTAAAAAGCAGAAACAAATGTAACAAAACAAGACGAAATAAATAATTCTGAAATCAAACAAGTCTGTACAAAGACGCAAGTGTGTAGAAGTAAACAAACATGAAAACACAGCAAAGCCTAACTAATAACATATAACTGACCGACGTTTCGAATAGTAAATTACAAGGAGACGACAACAAAATATAATACTAAATTCTACATTAATTCAATCATAGAACAACGAATTCAAAAAGGGCAGTAGCAGGTAGAATCAGTACAAACAGATATAATAACTTTTCGGTCAGACCAAAACAACAACACGTCTGTACACCAAAATTACTGCTACAGCAAAGCATGTTAAACAAAATGAAAACAAGTAGAAAGGATGTAAGGGTAGCCAGAACAAGGTGGGTAGGCGCGGCTTACCTATCAATTAATAGTTTTATTATAGTTTGTCTGTTTGCATGTTTTGTCTGTTTGCATGTTTAATCATTTCAGTGTACGGTTTGTGAGTCTCTTGCCTACAATCTGAAGTGTATGTGTGTATCGTTTACTTGGAGTTTGTGAAGCTTAATGGTTGGAGTACCTGTCTAGTAATCAGGAGGTCCAAGGTTCGAGTCCTGGCTGAGGCGGATATCCCTAGATTTTTTTCTAGGGTTTATTCGTTTCGGCTTGTTATGTATTATTTGTTCTAGTTTGTGATTTGCTCTCCTTTCGCTGTCATTTCTAGAAATGAATACTTAAATCTAAAGAGCCTATTGAGACCTTAAAAAGATAAGTGAAGTGGCATATAAAATATATAACTGAAAAATATTTGGAAAATGGTATTATAGTCTTGTTCAACATTCTTTGCTGTAGATCAATATTGCACTGTAATCAGGATTGAAACATATATAGGACACCCAGTCAGACACATTCGTTACACCGGAAAATTAGAGCGGTATAGAACTTTACAAGATATTTACAAGTTTGACTATCTTTTGAATTAAAGTGCTGAATCCCAAAAGGGACACCCAAGGGACAGCGTAACAATAACTATAGGCTCTACGATTTCGAACAGCCCAAGTCTGTTAGCAACGCGAATTTTCTATTGTCAAAACACTATTTTTATGCGGCCTGATGAAATCATCTCAATTTATGTTCACCTGTACATGAATCTTGTATGGATATTTGTGTTGATTAAGATCAGGAATCCTGCCTAGACCAGCAAGGCAAGGCACCTCAACAATGCCAGATGCTCTAATTAGATGAAATACACCAACATGTGTGTCGTATCATAATGCTACAGTGAGTTCATCATGACATTGATAACTTGATAGGATCTAATTTCCACAGACTTCGAAGTCAGGGGTCTCCCAAAGGCAGACATGACTACAACACCACACATTTTAATTATAGACAACAACACAAACGCAAATAAGCATACACCCTTTATAGAATTTTGACTGTTGTGAGAAAATGATTATATAACTATGTGTTTTCTAAGAAAACTGATATTCAAATTTACAGTGGAAGTAAAACAAGAATTTAACGCTTTTGTGATATTTTTTCAACTAAAGGTTAAAGTTCACTTGTCTTTTGCGTAAGTGGATTAGTAGTAGTGCGTTGTTTCTGCTACATGCACTTGGCTTAAATGGTATTTTTTAGTCCCAGGAGTTTAGTTTGGTTTTTTTATTCGAACATACACTTTTGAATCACTGGCACACGCCCAAAGACGGTGCGTACAAAGAAACATCTTAAAAATAGGAGGTAGTTTGGACCATGATCGTGACATATGTATGAAGGTGTTAAATTCGTTCCTGAACATTAGTCTATATACTAAAGGTGCTTAATATTATTTGTATTAAAGTACATTATATGTTAAGATTTTTATCATAAATGTGGTAGTTTTTATAGTTGACTGATCATTTCGTATTTGCGCAGAAAAGAATACAATTGATATAATAGCTTATTATCAGCCAAATATAAGTACATTATAACCGAATATGCATTACTAACGTAAGTATTTAACTTACAATCTCAGTACGATTTGGCATTGGTAAGAAAATGAATAAAAAGGTTTCTTACCGACCCTCTGACAATTCTCACAATTGTGTGTTTGTTTGACATAAAGTATGTAAACATACCATACAATATTTGAACGTCATATATCATATCTTAAATAGATGAGAACATAGTGTGTGTAAAAGTAAGTCATAAGACAATCATTAAAACAATACTTGAATTTAGCTAAGAACTAATTCCCTGGCGATGATCACCTATTCATAATCTGCGATTTAAAATTTGATGATTCCTCACCAAATCATTCTTTTATTGAAACAGAATATTTCATGTAACTGATGCAAATTAAATTCTCACTTAGCAGTTACCTTCATAGATTATATACCTGTTAACTCCGTGGCAAATGCGTAAGGATGTATTTATGGTAAATGCACACATACATAAAATGACCAAATATAGCTAAGTCTAACAAGTTGAAAGTATCAAATTACCCTCTTTTTATCATTGAATGTTTTTAAAATAATTATCCTTGTTCTGTTACAATTCCTGTAAGTGCAAGAAGGTTGTAACTAACAATTTGGATGATATAGAATTCCCTGTATTTAATGAAAATACAGAATAAACGCAACAAAATTAAGGCATCATTACATAATCACAGTTTTACGAAAGAAGTAAGATGGTTAAAAGCGATAAATAACAACATAAATGTGAGCAGACACAGCTTCTCATGCAAAATGACAACATGCAGATGGGTGACTTTTCTTGCATATACACGATCATCTTAAATGGATTTTAAAAAATCACGGTTTTGTAGAAGAACACATGTTGTGTATTCATCAAACCATAGTCCTACGAAAATACTTTTCAGAGGTATTTGGAAGCATGCGAGACCCTTACTTTGTACAAACTTACTAGACCACTATGCTACGCATTGGTTGTTTCATTGATCTTACAATTTATTTCGTGCTAGTTCTATAAGAGCTTATAAGGTAGGACACCCAGTTTCATAGGACACTTAGTTTCGTTATCGGTTCACGACCAAAAGTGTTTTTGAAAGATAAAACATGTTTATAAATGTTGTGGTATTTTGTCACTTCAAAGTACAGTGACTGAAAGTTTGTCATAACTTGACTTGAAGGCTTCAAGGCGTTGCGTAGCAACCAATGCCTGTCAGATAGTATTTCACATCTCATAACATAACTTTTAACCCCTAAGCTAAAATGATTTCCTTTATAAAAAAATTGAAACAACTGATCATCAGGACCTGCTAGACAGAGTATTTGCCGGAGCGAATTATAATGTGAGTACACATTTTTACCCATCTTAAGTATAACTTGATTCAAAAATTGGAGACGAGTCATGTCGTAGCATAATTTAGGATAATTTACTTGGCAAATTCCGCTTTGAAATAGTTTACAGTAGTCAGTCATTTGAACTAGAGCAGCAATCTGACCGACTTTATGGCAGATATATATCTACATGATATACAAAACTGTCTATGATATACACCAACTTTCAAACATGCTTGTATTTATTTTGTAAAAAAAATATAAACTAATGTTAAGATTTGGTAAAAACTGTCAAACTGTCTGCCTCGCAATAACTCTGATCAAAGAAAACAGCTGTTTCGATGTTTCCTAGTATTTTGAATACCAAGCTAGTTACTAAGTAAATAGTTCCGAATTGTTTTCAAATCGTTCCAATTCATTTGAGCAATTAGCAAAAGACATATATTGCAGCTTTCAGATCAGCAAGTATTTTTTGACATGTAAGGAAGCATAGGGCCTCCATCATGTCTCAATTGTATTAATTACTATCTCATTAATATTACACTATCTGCAAAAACAAAAGGTAGCTTTTCCTGTCCCAGGGATAGTACTCTAAACGTAACTAAAAGAGTATTTATCATATAAGTTGTACGTAATTTAGGAATTATTGTATAACAGAAACAAAGGAATTTTCTGAAACATATTCCTACGACTCCGCGAATATCAAGCAGTTTGAATATCATTTTTTTAGGGGAGTGGTAACGTTGTAAGAAATTTCCAAAACTATTAAACGTCGCTAACTACACTATTACATATGTATACCATGCCTGCGTGTACATACTATTCAGTGCATATATGTCGTATACGATGGCGTATGAAAACGACCTGAGGTCAGGTGACCTAAGGTCATTCGACCTGAGGTCATCTTGTACGGGAGCATTTCCATACCAGCTATAAAGTTCGAAGTTCAAATCTAATTTCAAAACAAATGCAAAATGTATGCAATACATACATACAAATACCGGTATAAAAGTTCATCTATTGAAATATTATCGCGACTAAGTGTCTAATGCAATACGTTTCCTCTTTTCTGGTATCGCTTCTTTTTCAATTTTGACACGTGTCATTTAAAAAGGTCAACATTGCGAGCTATTTGACATAGCTTCTTTATAATCATATTTTGCGATCAAGTCTACTTTTCCATATGCCATAGCACCGTTACATCACTTATAATCAAATATCAACAGTCAGCCGACCCACTTATACACGTGCAAAAATCGACACATCATCTCCGGGCATCATCCTCTGGTCATTTCTGCCGTCTTATATTTACATGTATATCGTTGCAGAAAGGTATCAACTACATCTACTCATCAACTTGACACCATTTTGAAACTACATCCTTGGTCACTCAATCAATTTAAAAGAATTTTCTGACCCCAAAATTTTGATTTTTATCACGTTGAAGAAAGAAGATACTTTGATTGTTGCATCAAGTGACGATGTTTATGGAAAGTCAGCACGCGATTTGGTGTCATATTTTATTATTGATGGGGTTTTTCTCGCATCGCATCATATATGAGTGAATCAGTACGGTAGCAGACAGTTGGAATGACCAATCATGAGCCTAAAAAATACAATTGGTATATACAAATACAAATATACATTTGTCGATTTGATTTTCTTTTAAATTCAGTATGTTAGTGTTCAAAATATGTTTTGATACAAAGAAAAACAAAAATGTGTTTTAATAGTAAGAAATTGAATTGTTTTATATTCACTATGTTCACTTGTATTCGAAGTATATATGATTTGATACTCAGAGCAACACAAAAGTTTTGATTCTAAGAAATTGAAAAAATGTTTTTTTAACAGCAAGCAGGTCACAAAAAAATTAGTTTTATCTCATTGTTGACGTTCATTGCAGCAGTTTATCGTTATTGCATAAATTAAATTAAAATGAAATGAAATGAAATTGTTAATGAGTTAGACATTATTATAATTATGGTAGGGTTTCTGATGAGTGAGGACCAAACAGTAAAACTTAGAAATGTACGTAGCAGGATTAAGTCCAAATTCATATTAGTAGGTCTAGTTTCAGAGTGTCCTCGTCTTTTTTCTGATTAACGGATGTTGGGATGCTGTTTGTTTGGGTTTTTATGGTTCAAATTGTATTGGTTATTTTTGTCGATCAAATATGGTTACTTTGTAATTATTTGTTTGTCAGTACAATGACTTTTATATTAATCTTTGCTCACATCTGCATATTTTTTCCTGGAAGTTTTTAAAATATTACTCAGAAAACCCGCACAAGTTTCCAACATATTGACAAGGATTATGTTATAGCAGGTGGCATCAATGTCTTCAATTTCACCATATAATAAATTATGAGAGATGTTAAATCAAGTGGAAACCATATTTGGACCCGGGGAGAATACTTAGCTATGTTGTGGGGATGTATGAGCCTGCCATAGATTGTGAGCTTCAGAACTGCCTTTGGTGCTGAAAACACTAGGTCTCTGAAACTATAAAGTTGTTGGTTTTTTTTGTCGAAATAATTTCTAAATAATAGTGCCATGGAAGTGACCTGAGTGACAAGTTTACTGATATTTTTTACTAAGAATTAAAGTTGCCTGAATAGTAGGGTCTCTTTAGCTTAGATGGGCTTCTCAATTGGGGTCTCTGGAGCCGACAAATTGACTGAAACGGGAAGTCTTGTGGGCGGTATACCCAAAAGCCCCGTCCAAATGTTTCTAGCCCCCGGGAATTTGATATCCACTTAATTTGATAGATTTAACCTTTGTAACTTGAGCAAAAACCCTTATTGCATGCACATGATATTGAATAATGCGTGCAGAAAATTTGATTTGGGAATTATGTCTTTAAAGATTAGTTTTCTATTTGTGAGATCAGCCATCAGGTCATTCTGTGCTGACTGACTGTCATGTTTGGAGGAAAAGATGTACTTCAATAGTCCATAGGAGGATCTAATGTAGGGAATTACAATGTTTCGCCTTAACATTGTTGCATTGTAGGGAAATGCTTTCTATGATACTTTGGCTCGGTGTAGGCCTTGGGATTTTTCCATCTTGGATTTTGTACGATCAATATAAAAAAGCTAATGGAAGTTGAAAACTAGCTTGAAGTTATATCATTTGTAAATGATTGATCACTAAGCATCTCATGGGATTAGGAAACTTGCTTGACATACCTAAATTCTACCACACTGCACAAAGGGATATTTATGGAATTGAAGTTGATGCACTGAAAGATCTTGTTCATTCAAGTTTTATTTTGCATTTGATGCTGCAATATAAACGCCATTTGATATGTTTTTTCCACATCATTCATTGAGGAGGTCACGCCGGGGGTCGAGCCGTAGACGACTTGCCTCAGATCCAACCGGAAACATACCTCTTAATGTTATCAAGACAAAGAAAAGAATATCTTCTTGTCCCGCTTCTTGTAAGGAAAGCTCTGAAGAAAATGGTAAGGTTAAAACCGGTTTTATTATAGGCTTTAATACGTCTAGCTAACATAATATACAAGCAAACGATGTGTTACGTAGAGATGGAAAAGGGCTCTTTTTTTTTCTCTCTGAAAAAGATATTTGGCAAAAGTAGTGTAAGTTTATTCTGGATTGTAATAGCTTTAATTAACGTGTGAATACCATGATATAGAACGAAATGTTCCATACGTTGATGACAATCAATCTCGGTAGTGTTTAGGCCTATACGCTTGAAAATATAGATGACAATGAAATTGCAGGTGAAAATATGGACAGAGTTAAAACAGCATTATTACTGATTAGACTTTTGTTATTTGTATTGTACTCCGTTTCTGATGTATGCTTTATGTTTTCGTTGGATGTTGGCTTGTTAGTCATGAGTCTGCATATTTTTGCATGGATCTTGACTTGGCTTGATTCTGATAATCTATGGCCTATCTTGGCTTTTGCTTTGCCAACCTGCCTATACGGATCATTATTTCACTGTTTGAAGCTATACAAGTTCGTTCATGAAGCATTATTTTGTTACACGAATCCTTTGTTTTTTAACTGGTTAATCGTAGTTAGCCTTACAAAGGTAATTCTTACTTTTCATATTAATTGCAGTGTTCATACACTATTAAAACAATCTATAGTTACATTGAACCAACACCTTGTAAAATATGACTCCACCAATCACCAGATTTCTAGTAAACAAAGTGATTAGAAGCAAGTAGACTGACTCTTTATGGCCGAGTTGCTGAATAGCAATTTGTATAGCATATGCCTTTGTATTTTCCCCTCAAATCTTCTGATTACAAAAAGTAATTTTCAGAACAAAAAGTTATGTCGATATCTAAATTTACCTTCATCAACGTCAGTCAAAAATTAACATGTTAGCATCACGTATACTCTCTTTAGAATCAGAGACAGTTTATTAGCACGAGTTTATTCCAGTTACAGCATTCAAAACCAATGGATTTAATATTCATTAATTAACTTTGCCCGTCTTAGTCACATTCTATGACGTCTATTGAAGGATTAACAAACCAATTTGATTCAACTTTAAAAGGTAAAAAAGAAACAATTTGGTATACGATACAAAAACGTATTTCCAGTGAGAAACATAAAAATATATTTTCTGTAATAGAAATAGCTTTTTGATTTATCCATTTATCCAGTAGACAGTTGTATATATCGTTTTGTATTGTTTCTATTTTTAGGGCTACCCCTTAAATAACTTAATTGTTATCAATAATATATAATACGTTATATTCCCCGCATGTTCCTGAAACCATTTATTTGTGCAAGAAGTAGGTTACCAAGATAGTTTGCTCATACTATTGTCGTTCATGATCATCTACCGAAGCGCCATCTAGCTATCTCATGTGTAAAATGCTTCGTACACGAAGTATCAAGGGCGTAAACTGTGTGACTTTACAGAACTACACTATAGTGACAAGATTTGAGAAAAAAAACTCTTTTAACGATAATATTTTCAGAGTGTTCTTATCAGCTCATTGATTTGTATGAGTCTGAAGTTATGCTGCCAGGAGTGTGTCGGATATTTGAACAGGAAATAAATTCTTTTCCAAATGAGTGTATTCATTTATTCATCCATTCCTTTTTAAGCTGTGTCTTTATGTATCTACTTAAGCTATGTATTTATGTATCTACTTAAAGGAGCCCAGTCCGATTTTTCAACTTTTTTCAAAGTTTTGAGATTGAAGTATCAAAAGATTTCTCACATTCATCTCCTCACCCATGACCATGTAGAGGAATATTCTTCTTTGGCGGATAAGAGTGGGGAAAAAACAGTGCCTAGTTATACCATCAACTTAAATAGGTAACTGCGATATACGAAATAGCTTCGTATATATCAATACGGTTTGAGCGATTCAACTACAATGTCAAATTAATATCTCATGAGTGGTGATCCTTCAAGTGAAATAGACAAAATCGGACAAAATCGGAGTATTAATATATCTATATTCATTAGTAGGAAATATAATTATTCCAGACGATCGAATCAAATGATATACTAGTATACACTCACTTCTTTAGCATTGTAATTTTGATAACAAGTGGTATCTACTGCTTTTCCCGTAGCCATGTTACCCTTTATGCAAGGATGAACAGTCTGGGATTAGATAGTAAATACAGTATTTTTGTACTTCTCCTTCTTCTTCTCTTTCTTTTTAAACAAATTGCCTGAACCAACGATACATATTGTGTCAAACTATGTCCGGCTAACTTTGAAAGATTTTAACCAAATTGATTCATAACAATACAATACTGCACTTTGTATTTCAACCACAATAATTATGTCCATTTTCAAAAGGCCAGGAAGTTTAGAACAGCTGGATTGGTTATATCAAAGCTAAAACCAGTTACCCTGTCATCTATTATAACATGTAGCTGTAGTTCAATTGGCAACTTGACAGAGTAAAGATCGGGGGAATGAAAATGATCAATATCTGTGTGATGTTGTGGTATAAAGCATGCAGGGAGTAGATTAGAAAGTTGCCACTTCCGATTTTTTCAGGTTTTTTTTAACATGGGTTAATTTCAGTATTGCAAATTATGTTTGATTCCACAATAGGAGAGTTGCAGAAAAGGAAAGCCTGAAGTCTTTAACCAAGACTATTTTTCCCGCGGAGTTTTGCTCTTGAACATGAAGAAGCACCATAGCAATTTGATAGCAAATATGATATCACAACTATGACTAGTTTGTGCTATCAGGAGTAGGTAGCAATACGATAGCACAATTATGACTAGTGTGTTATCGGGGGTAGATAGCACAACTATGACTATTGTGTGCTATCAGGGGAAGATAGCAATACCATAGCACAACTATGACTATAGTCAGTTTATTTAAAATAGATGTTAGGTTTTTATTAATTATTTCGAAAAGTACATGACTTGGAAAAAAATCATGAATGAGAAGATGTTTGTTACCTTAGGACCCAAGACGTTTTGAATATTTTGATAGACAAAAATAGTCCAATAC
>JAUMTS010087006.1:0-10488 GCA_032273385.1 Ophiopholis aculeata | reverse complement strand
TCCCTATTTCTGTCGCTTCGTTCAATATGGTAATTATCAATTTCAATTTCAGAGTTATTTATTGTATCGTCAAGCCAAGTCTCAGTTATCCCTATAACTGCTGCCTTGGTTGACTTGGCGATTAATTTAAGTTTGTCAATTTTTGGTAAAATACTGCGGGCATTTTTAAATGCCCGCAATATGTTGTTGTTGAGAGACTAGAGTCAGTATCATCAAGATCAGCTTCGTAAAACGGCAACTGTGCAAATAAACATGTAGGACATTCAAATTGAAAGTCCTGTCCGGATCGTATTAGTTCAGCATACTTGTCTTGCGGGAAAAGGCAGCATTTAATATGTGTTCATGCATACAAGTGTCACAGGATAAAGCTCTGCTTGTCTTGATTACGCCTTTGGTGCACATGGAACACAGTTTTAGGGGGATCTTGAAGGACTGGTACAAGGATGTACGTCCCCTGCTAAAAGCAGTCCCATAACCAAAACTAGGCTGTCTGTTCGTCTTTGAAATGTTGTTAGCTTATATACATCTTTGTTATGATTCTTCCAACTATTTAAGTTTAATGACGATGAATTTTTAAAAGTTATAAAAAGTTTTTCGTGCCCCTGTTCAATTCTGGGCGCCAGGGTAGAGGACAACGATGATGCGGCCAATGAACTTAATTTGACCAAATGTTGGCAATATAAATAAAAAAATATAGCTATGTGAACTCCTCTTCTACAGCACATGATGATAATGGCTCTTTTCAGTATTAGCGCGATGATAAAATTCACCAAACACCATAAAATTTAAAGTCTATTAGTCACACAATGTTCTTGTCAACAATCAAAATGGCGATGATCTGTTGTGTAGACTAGTCTGTACTGTATTGACCACAAAGATGGAAAAGTCTATCTAAAATCACGAAACAGTCACAAATTGACAACGTAGAAGCTACTCCAAGTTCTATATTTGGAAACAAATTAGGAACCCTAACACGCAGGTAAAGCAGAGTCTTTATACACAAAATGGGCGTTATAAAGCTTAACTGCCGAATGTGCAATGTTGTTGAATTCTGCTCCGTTCCAAGTTGACTTCCGGAGTAATAAATTTTCTACCTAAAAGTCTTTAAAATCAGTCGAGTTGAAGAATTCAGGCTGAGCTTAGGTTGTAAAAATAGCCCTACCTTTGCTTCAGTGACGAAAAATAAACAGACAAAATATATTAAAATATGATTTAAAAGTCGGAGCCCAGCTCCGGTATGTCTGCCTTGGTGTGATGGCGCTATTTCGTATGCCTGTGTGTCACGCAACTGACCGTTAATTGGCTGTATTTACGATCCAATGTTGGCCGGTGATCAGTGACCAATTGTGAAGATTCGACCACGCGTAAGGTCACCAATGGGTGGCTCAAGGTCACGATCACTGCTACAACACGAACAAAGGGGATTTTGGCTTTAGTTTAGGGTTTGATCACCAACAAATAAAAACAAATTGAGGCTGTTGTTTATCCTCATGTGAAGGTCATCCCACTTGATGCATGCATATGTGAACAAACTAATGCGTGAAGCAAATCATACGTTCTGCAACAACTGTGTTTAGACTAGCACACCCTTTCAGCAGTATTAATACACAATATAAGTATAGGCCCAACTATTTGCTTCTGAAAGAAGAAGAGAGAAGGTACCAAATAGATTTGGGAGACATTGGTTAAACAAGTTATATGCATGTTCAGTTGTTTATTTGTGTACTAATATACTTTTTGATTATATTTTTTTAAATAGGATAATCGTAAGAATAATCGTGTTTAAAAATTCATTTCAAATTAAAACAACGAAGTAGGCAACAAAAGTTCATATTACATCTGGCCTCTGTTGGGATTGATTCATTTATGGTGATACTGCCCTCTTTTGTTAGATGCCCCTGTTTTGATATTATACACACATTTTGCACTGTAAAACTGTAATAATTTTGACCTACATACAGCCATACATACATACGCTGCTCATTTCACAGTCCCCTTTCCAAACCTATCGAAAATATGTTTGAGAGGGACAATAAACTTACAACAGACAACACACAAGTTCTATATGATCTGGCAGCTTCAGTCGGCTCATAACAAGAGCTATTTGTTACGGCTGCCGAGGGGGCACTACAAATGGCGAGGGGAATATCAGGCGTGTCCAAGGATTCATGTAAAAAGGGATCATAAAATAATCGGGCCCGTTACGTACGTAACATGATTAGGATATCAAATTCTTGTAAAATTGATGTAAAAGGGTATGTTTTGTGAGCTTTGTTAGGATATCAAATTCTTGTAAAATTGATGTAAAAGGGTATGTTTTTTGAGCTTTGGTACGTACTTAGGGTAGTTTTTTTCAAGACTGGAATTTTGTGATTTTCCTCCATTCTCGAAAAACTGAAAACAAATCTCCTGAATTTTCAGTTTCAGTTATATTTTACCAACATAACATAATATTACAAATATACAGAGTCATTGTGCTATCTACTGCTGATAGCAAGTTTTTACTATAAGTGTAACAGAATAGAATCTGAGGACCATGTTGTCAGATATTAAGCAGGTTTTTGCTGTTCATTCTTTTTATTAGTGTTTCTAGTGTCTTTATTTTTATTACTATGTTTTGCAAGAAGAATAAACAATCATTACATTGACAATTTGTCTTACAACAGTGCATTTTACCCCCTACTTGAGTCATTTTGTCCTTAAAAAGTGGAATTTTATTAATGATCAACACATGAAACAGCTTATGTGACATAAAAATTTGCTCATCTGTCTGTGGGAAACATGAATACAATTACAGAAAATGTAATCCTTTCATTGTGTGTGAACTGTTTGTGTAAAGGATAATTCTTTAGTAAGGCCTGATCATGTATAGGAAGCTAAGCTGAGCTGAATGTCTCACTTTTTTGTTATGACCACATCTGACCAATCACACTGGCCCGATTACCTGAAATTTACCACTCCCATCTCAAGCACATCATTACTGAACCAACAAATTCCAAAATATTGGTGGCATTTTTTACCAGTCTACCTTACAGCATAGTAAACACACATACAGCTAGCTCCTAATTCATCTTTCCACCAAGATCATGGGGAAAGTGCGGTTGTCAGATGAGTAAAAAAGGATGGTTCAAGAAAAGGTCAAATTCTTGGAACTCTGGGCAAGCCTTTAAGGCCTCACAGACAGATAATATGGTTTCACCTATGATACTGAAAAGACTTACCAAACAAGACTTTGATGAATAATTCCAGCTGAACAGCTATAATGAAGGGACTCCACATGCAGCAGGTTACACTGTGCTTCGGCCTCGTACCGACAGAGTTTCTCAGGTAGAAAGTTTGCTGCAAAAGAAACAAGGAGACAAATCAGTTGATGGCTACATAGGGGTTCACCTACTTAGGGAGTGTTCAGAAATACCTTAGTGGGAGGGTTGGCCAAAAAAGTTTCAAAAAGGGGGATAGAGTTTGCAGTCAAAAATTTTGTAACCCCCCCTATTTTAAAAGGATAGACTAAAAAGTTTTACCTACTCAAGAGGGAGGGGGGTCAAAAAAGTTAGACCAAATAGGTGGTCATTAACGGGAGATATACCAAAATTGTCTGCGCTACGCGCAATTTTTTTTTAAAGTACACCGGTATTAACATTTCTATTACAAATTGAAGCGATTTCCGCATGCTCCACGCTAATTTTTGTAAAAACATTTTTGATAACATCATGAATTATTATACAAAATGTGACCTTCCAGTGTCAACAATTTGTACTTAAGAACTGTTGATAAGAGTAATCATTATGGTACATCCACATTTTCGCGCGCTACACGTGATTTTGAACGCACTTTTTACATTTGTATAGCAAGTTTACCAAATGTCTGCATGCTTCGCGCGCGTCTCTGTGAATACAACTTGCAGATAGCAGGATTTGACATTGTCCACAATTTTTACATGAACACTGTTGGTAAGAGTGATTATCAACAGGATAAATACTTATTTTCGTATGCCACGCGTGATTTGGTACTCAATTTTTTCATTTGGTAAAGCAAGTTGAT
Source organism: Ophiopholis aculeata (assembly GCA_032273385.1). NCBI lineage: Eukaryota > Metazoa > Echinodermata > Ophiuroidea > Amphilepidida > Ophiactidae > Ophiopholis > Ophiopholis aculeata. The sequence goes on along the minus strand of JAUMTS010087006.1, from coordinate 6,447 downwards.
CAAAGTTTTCGCGTTCTGCGCAATTCTGTGTGAAAATATTGTGCAGATAGGTTAAAAAAGCTTTAAATTCAGGATAAATACAAATTTCCCAAAAATACAATTTGGAGACTTGAAAGATAAGTTTTAAGTGAATTTGAAATGTTGCAAATTCTTTGCCAGCTAAACAAAGTCCAGACTGCATGCAAGCGTTATAGAATTTGAGTCAAATGTCTGTATCTACATCTGACAGTAGGAGGGGGTCAACAAAGTTGTTCAACTTAATTTGAATATGTAGGTGTACAATGCACATGCATATCTTATTCAAAATTCAATAAGCTAAAGCATACCCGCAGAGCAGCCCAAGAGTTCAAGTCGTAGATGAATCCAATGTTCCCAAGTTTGAGGGCGAATGCGTATAGATGTAAGTAACACTTTTTCATCAAAGTTATTAGTAACAGGTGTTTCGGGATCTGTATTGGCTGCAAATATCTAGGAGTAAAATGATGGGAGATGGTGTTAATTGCTGGCAGCAAGAGCTTTCAGTAACCCTTGTTTTATTGGACCATTAACGTAACATAAGGGTTGTTGCAGCATCATTATAATGGATCTCAAAATAATCAAATTTTAACGACAATATACTACGTTTAAGCTTTAAAAGGGGGCGAGGTCTATTTACAAATTAATGCATTAACCTTGATAATATAATAATGATAATAAACTCGCCATTTGTAATGCGCCTTTTCCAGAGGATACAAAGCACAGCTAATATTATTACGCTGCCGTCAAGAAATCATCAGAACCATTTCGCCTTAAACTAGGCTATTTGCAATCAATGACAAAGTACTGCACTTAGATTGTGATATCTCCCATAACACATAATAGCTACCCAATGCACTCGGGTCAATAAAGCAAGTATGGTGAAGCAATTTCCCCAGGCTCCCAAACCTGTATGCTTATTTGATTCCTGTATCTTACTTATCTAAACAGATTCTCCCTCTTTAAACTAAACTTAAAGGGGCAGTAGACAATATTTTGGTATATTTTTTTCGCTTAAATTCTCCAGATATGTTGAAATACGTTCACAACTATTATTTATATATAGAAGACTAAATATAAAAAATCCTCCAAAAAGTGTAAAAAAGGGCATTTTTGTAGATTTCTGTGTAGGATGTATAGTGAAAACGAGACTATTGCGCTGCGACAAGATCGACAGTTATCGGTGTCGACAACGAAAACTAAATTATGATACAAAAGTATTTTTTTCTTTGTAAGGACATCAAGTTGGAACATAAGATTTGGCATGGTTGAACAACTATTAAATACGATTCTAATGGTACGAAAATCTAGACAAAAAAATTGGGAGGATGATGTTTAACATATCTACTGCCCCTTTAAGGAAAATGTATACTTTAGGTCACACCCTTCATCAGGTGTCCGATAGAATAAAGCACAACATAATTACTGAATTGTGCATTTATTACACCGTGCACTTTAAGACAGTTGGGATTTCCAGTGCACTTGGTCTAAACTTAAGCCCTATAGCTATACACTACCTCAGAAAACTTAAGATTTAGTGATTTATTTTCCGCATATGAAAAATGAAAAGCTATAATATAATATAATATAACTAAAAAGATGTGTATGTTCTCATTGAGAGAACGAATATAGTGAGTGGAAGTACGTTTAGTCTACCTTCTCAGTGGCGTTAGCTGATAAAATATACTGCCAAAGTTCGCCATCTCCAGTGTACTCAACTTTATAGGAAGTAATATATGCGTCAACACGCCCTTGCGTTATAACACCATCAACAAATTGACTCTGGTGTAATGTGATTTCAATCCACTGGTTTGTATCCCGGATGTGTGTCCCCCAGCATAATTTTTCATTGTTTAAACGGGCTTTCTCCGGTGAATAATGACTGGTGTTGATGTCATTTGGATCAATCCATGAGAAATAATCAGATGCTGTTATTTGACTGTCTGTTATTCGACCATCTTCAATTCCTAAAGGTACACTGCAGACTAAACCAAAACCAGAAAAAACAAAGCTTGATTTTCCTGTAACGTATTTGCACCGGAATTATGCTATGCTATGTTTAAAGGTCAAAGGGAACAATCCTGTCAAGTTTAAGCTCAATTAGAGCATTTGGAAAAATGTATACTCTGACCCCCAGATTAACCCTTAATGATATTGATTGAATTTTATTTCGTTTCTGATATGCTTGGAATGTCACAAGGATCATTATAAAGTTTCACCTAAATCGGAGCATTTTTAAAAGTTGACCTTTGACCCCCGAATGACCTTGATTGAATTGTATTTTGTTAAAGTTATGCTTTGAATGTCATCACTGATAAATTTCAGCTCAATCGGACTATTTTTTAAAACAAATGACCTTTGAGCCCTTCAATGACATTGACTGCATTTAAGTTCGTTTCAGTCATGCTTGGAATGTCGTAGGGATCATCTCCGTTAAGTTTGACCTCAATTGGAGCATTTTTTAGATTTGACCTTTGACCCCCTTAATTACCGTGATCGTCTTTCAAATTTTTAGTCATGTTTGGAATACCACAACGATCATTCCTGTCAAATTTAAGCTCACTCATAGCATTTGAAATATTTGACCTTTGACCCCCTTCATGACTTTGATTTACATTTATTTTGTTGCAGTCATGCTTAGAGTGCCACAATGACAATTTCTGTCAAATGTCAGCTCAACCGGAGCTTTTTTTAAATTTGACCTTTGATCGCCTTAAAATGTCCCCTGAATGACATTGATTGAAATTTGATTTGTTAAAGTCATGCTTAGAATGTCATTATATGGATCATTCCCTCAATCGGAGCTTTTTAAAAAAACAAAACAATTGACCTTTGTTAATGGACTTTAACCTCTGAGGTCTAAATTGACCTTTGTTAATGTTATATAATGGACTTAAACCTCTGAGGTCAAAACCACCATACACCTTTGACTTATATTTTTGTCCATCCATCTGTGCAAGTTGGATCCACAGATGTGCAGTTTTTAAGTTATTTTTTATATATTAGACTTCAACCGGAAATGACCACTTTTGATCTAAAATTAAACTTTTATGCGCCCACTAGTGTCGATTCACATGAACAAACCATGTCATCATTGCATATTTGTTTTTAAGAGATGACTAGTTTGATAGAAAACTCACTGTGACCCTTAATGACCTTTAACGAGGTCAAATGTCATGTGATAAGCTTGCACTTACTCATAGGACATTGTGCCAAATTTACATTTAAGTCTGTCAATGCACCTTTGACTTATGGTCGATTGCCAGAAGAAGAAGAGGAAGAAGAAGAAGAAGAAAGAAAGAACCATAGAAAAACAAAACACAGCGGTACTAAGGCACCGGTTGTGTTAATATTCAGGTATTCGATTATTCGTATCGTACTCATTTTCGGATATTGTAGAATTCAAAATTAAGAATGGTAATGACGCGAAGTCGCCCATGATTTATCATCTACTTTTAACTTGTGATCATAATTACGTGATTTGTTGACCTAGGAATACGTAATATAGAAACTGAATATAAGATTGTTCTAATCGGGATCACATTCCCACCAAGTTTATACCTATTTCACAATCGTCACCTTCATATCCATCAAGACAGTCACAAGATGTTGTAAATTTGGTATATAAGAATGGTAATCGAGTGAAGTATCATACACTAAACTTATCCACCCTCACGTTCTTACTATAATTTAATCACGAGTATTATCATTGTGTAAAACAATTTAAGAGATATTAGACAATGGAAACTATGAGGTGGGCTATTCGGGATCACATTTTCACCAAGTTCATTATTTTTCATACCTGTTTCACAATTGACCCCTTCATATACATCAAGACAGTCACAGCTGTATCCATTGATAACATCTGTACAAAGACCCCCATTCTGACATGGGTCTGAAGAACACTCATCAATATCTGTAGACAGTAAGCATAGTGAGGATATAGTACAAGTTCAGTGACTAGTAACCCAAACATGGTAAAATAGTTCCAGTAACTTAAATGAGCCTGTCACCTGTTTGAACCCCTCTTCTGCCTGACAGTAAGATTCATCTAATCGCATTCTATTTATTTTTCGGATTATAGAAAAACAATGAATATCACAATGGTAGTTACGCGAGGCATATATTAGAAAATATAAATTATTAAGGTTGTGCCAATTGGGACCACACTTCCATCATACATACCTTTTTCACAATCGACTCCTTCATATCCATCAAGACAGTCACAGCTGTAGCCGTTGATAATATCTGTACAAAGACCTCCATTCTGACATGGGTCTGAAGAACACTCATCAATATCTGTAGACATTAAGCATGGTGAGGATATAGTGCAAGTTCAGCGGCTAGTAACCCAAAAATGGTAAAATAGTTCAAGTGACTTAAATGAGCTTGCCACCTGTTTGAACCCCTCTTCTGCCTGACAGTAATATTCATTTAATCATATTCTGTTTATTTTCGGACTATAGTAAAACAATAAACATCACAATGGTGGTTGCCTGAGGTATATATTAGAAAAAATAAATTCTTAAGGTTGTGCCAATTGGGACCACACTTCCATCATACATGCCTGTTTCACAATCGACTCCTTCATATCCATCAAGACAGTCACAGCTGTATTCATTGTTGATATTTGTACATAGACCTCCAAAGGTCGTTCTCAAAGGGTTACCTGCTTGAATCCTGCTTCTGCCTGGCAGTAATATTCATATAACCGTATTATGTTTATTTTCGAATTACAGTATATAAAACAATGAACATCACAATGGTAGTTACGTGAGGCATATATTAGCAAATATATATTCTTAAGGTTGTGCCACATGGGACCACACTTCCATCATACATACCTGTTTCACAATCGACTCCTTCATATCCATCAAGACAGTCACAGCTGTACCCATTGTTAATATCTGTACAAAGACCTCCATTCAGACATGGGTCCGAAGAACACTCATCAATATCTGTAGACAGTAAGCATGGTAAGGATATATTGCAAGTTTAGTGTTTAGTAACCCAAACATAATGTCAAATAGCTCAAGTACGTACATGAGCTGCTAATTTCTCTAAGGGCCACCTGTTTAAACCCCACTTCTGCCTGAAACTAATATTCATCTTATCGTATTCTAATTATTTTACGGATATTGTAAAAGCATGGTAATGACGTAAGACGTATGTTGAAAAAAAAAAAAACTGTAAGGTTGTGCCAATCTGGATTACATTTCAATCATTCATACCTATTTCACAATCGACCCCTTCATATCCTTCAAGACAGTCACAATCATATCCATTGATGATATCTATACATTGACCTCCAGTCTGACATGGATCTGAAGAACACTCATCAGTGTCTGTAGACAGTAATGGTAGAGTTTAGTGTTTCATGCTTTGTGTATTCTATATTCTAGTAAGAAATATTCAGTTTATTCATCTATTCCTATTGTACTCATTTGCGGATCTTGTAAAATTTAGATATCAGAATGGTAATCATCGAGTGAAGTATCACATACTTAACTCATCCACCCGTCAAGTTCTGACTATAATTTAACGAGTATACATAATCATTTTGTTAAACAATATAAAAGATATTAGAAAATAGAACCTATAAATTGTGCTAATCGGAATCACATTTTCACCAAGTTCATACCTGTTTCACAATAGACTCCTTAATATCCACCAGGACAGTCACATGCATATCTATTGATGCCAGCTAACAAATCATATTAATAAATGGAAACTCTAAGGCCGATGTTGCAATCGGGTTCGTATTTACGCATTTCCGCTATTCATACCTATTTCACATTGTAAACCTTCATATCCAGCGGAACAGAAACAATTGTATCCATTGGTGTCATCTCCACATTGACCTCCATTCTGACATGGGTTTGAAGAACACTCATCAATGTCTGTAGACAGTAAGGGTATAAAAAGTGCATGTCATTGTTATATGCATACCAGTATTCGAAATACCAGTATTCAGTTTATCCATCTATTCGTATTGTACTTATTTTGTGGATCTGGTAAAGTTTGAATATCTAACTCGTAATCGAGTGACGTAGTTAACTCATCTACCCCTCAAGTTAGGATCACAATGTATCGAGTAAACAATATAAGAATTATTAGAAAATGGAAACTGTAAGGTGTGCTAATCAGGATCACATTTTCACCAAGTTTATACCTGCTTCACAATAGACTTCTTCATATCCATCAGGACAGTCACAGGCATATCTATTGATGCGATCTAACAAATCATATTAATAAATGGAAACTCTACGGCCGGTGTTGCAATCGGGTTCGTATTTCGAGTATAGAGTATAATCATTCTGTTAAACAACATACGAGATTGCAATACAATTAGAGGGCCTGATATTTTGAACATCCTAGCAGGATCTTTGTCAATATAAGAGATATTAGAACATGGAAACTGTAAGAAGGTGT
>JAUMTS010086895.1:0-10488 GCA_032273385.1 Ophiopholis aculeata | reverse complement strand
AACTATACATTTTTAGAATCCTTATGTCAAGACGCACAATTTGATACTACTTTTAGGGAAATTGAAGCATGTTTTAAATTTTAACCCATGGTTCAATTTAAATTTATTAGAAAATTTGTATACTTTTAAAGGTCAATGGCGGCCATTTTGGAAATGCCATAATATGTGACATATCTGAAAAATGTTGTTTATGGTTTGCTTAAACTCTGTGCAAAGTTTCCCAACTTTACCATGAACCGCACAATCAGGTCATTATGTTGTGCTTAACAGCCCCACTATTATTTTAACAACAGATGGTGTCAGAGCCAATGCCACTAAATTAGTTTGAATGATCACCATTTTGTATGATAATTCAAAAACCTTGAAAAACATCAAAGAAACTGAATAAAGTTCATGAATACAGGGTTTCTCCACCAGCCAGTCATGAACAGCAGGCTATGCCAGTTAAAGGGCTATCTATAACTGACCGTGACCAGTCATTTCTTGACCAGAAGGACAAAGATTTTCAAAAGTCAACAATTTACTTTTTGTAAATCAACCATGAACCAGGTAAAATTGAGCAAATCTTTGTGATTCTAAAAAAGTCTAGGGGCATTTGATCATGGAGGAAAATGGTCACGCATGTTCTCCTGGATAAGACCGGTCGGGAGAGTGACTTCAAATTGGGCTAAGGAATGTCCTGGGCCCAATTCATAGCAAATCCCCCTCTACAAGTCAAAATCTTCTCTTGCGCGAAATGTGTCAATGTAACAACTGTTTGCTTGGTAGGGGTAGGAGTGGGGGAGTTACGAGTGAAATGATACAATCTGTGCAAGTGTTGACACTTTTCTTTCTATGATTTACTTGCCTTAAAGAACGCCAACTTCAGGGTAATTGCCAAGATGGTATGTAGATGCCCAAGTCTTAAAGGTTCATCCCTAGTACTCTTTGCACATACAATTATACTCCTCTAAATATTTGAAACAGTCTTTTCCCTTGCTTTGATTTTCTTTGAATATATAGTTTAGGGTTACAGTAAACATTTAGAGCCTGGCCAACTGCATTTTACCTTTTCATGATAAAGGAGCATCAAAAGAAAAGATAATGGTTTTAACATTGAATCAATTTACTGGTATTTCCGTTACTTTCCGCAGCTTGGTTTTGGACTGTTTCTGCACGATTAATCATTTTGTGCATCATTTACTGGTCAAGGTTTACAGTAAATTTACCTTCTTAAATAAAAAAGAACTACCTGGCAATTTTTGCCTAATGTACACCATGTGTGATAGAGAGAAAATACAGAGTGAAGGCAACTAGCATTGTTGATGTGGCATGGAATGGGTGCGATAGTTATCGGAATTAAGTTATTTACAACTTTTATTTGAAAAAAACCAGACAGTTTGCTACATATGTGAATTTATACCGTTTCTGTCATTCTGAAATAGACAATTAAATTTCATTTGCAAAGTACAAAGTTCATAATTCTTAATATTTTTGACATATGTGCAGGAACTAGACAGCACTTTAAGTTTAAACGTTTCAGACATACATGCACGGAATTAGCATTTTGTTAATGAAATAAGTGCATGTGAAAGCAGTGACAACAAGATAACGATCTCTATTCTCATGATTTATGCACATTAGTTTGTGGAAAATTGATCATATTTCTCATTGTTGATCACATAGTAAAATTAACAGGAAATGATGACTATCTCTCTGAAAATTGCCTGTCCTTTGTCCGCTTTATCATTGTTTCATATTTGTCTTCGTTTGAAGTTATACCGCAATGAAGTTTTTTCTTAATGATATAAAATTAATACTTAAATATGCTCGGTTATCCTACAATGCACCCTATATGATATCATAATTACATCATTATAATATTCATGAATGGCTCAGAAAACGCCATTTTGGTTAAGTATGCCTTATTATGCCAGTTTGCAAATAATTTAATGTTATGCAACGATGCGCTTAGGTATGAGGATATTTGCATATTGCCTTTTGCGACATACATGATACATTTGCCCAGAGATTGTACTGTTGTAAAATCCCCCATGCTTGATTCCATAAGACAAAGTTTGATCAATCGCGGATCTACCTTCCATTAGATTATGACCTCTGAAAATTTAGGTATTGGAGCTCATCTTAAATGTCAAATTTAACATTAGAGAAATAAATAGAAGTAGCTTTATGCATTTAATCATAAGACGGCTAACTTGACATTGTTCATAAATATAAGAAAGGCCGGCTATACTTCTCCTCTGGTAAATATATAGAAACAGCTCTCCAAAATGTTTGCATTGAATCCATCATCTGAGCACATAACTGTATCCTTTCGACTATCATTTCACATTAAATGAACCATTATTTCTGCAGGCACAAGTAGATTTTTAGGAAAAAGAGGCAGTGAATTTTATTTCCTCTCTGCTTTAATAACAAAATTGCTAGAATTACAGCATTTAATAAACCTAGGCCTCTCATATATCTCCCCCATACAATGCCACACATGATGTGTACCAGCTACACAAATTAAAGCTTTACACGCTGGCCGCAATTTTAGTGTACAAAATCTGACAATTTACAATATTTTCTCAAATTCACAGAGAACAACTCAAGAACAACTGAACCAATACTATATACTTTTGCGAACTCAATTGAATGCATTTTTCAGACTGAATCTGAATACAGTAATGAAAATATGAATGTTGAAATTGTTGACAAAGTTTGCAATTTTTGAAATGTCGTCTGCACTCGACAACCATGCGGAGAGGGTAAACATCAAGTCAAACATCGACCAATTTGATTGGACTCGCTCAATTCCCTTCTCTTTTCCCAACAATTGTCCTTTTCTTACCCAAATCAAAGCATGATTCTTTAGTTACATTCTGATTCCATGTTTTACAACAAAAACTGAGAGGGTTACCATGACAATTTGTTTGGTTACCGTGGTATTGGAATGTTCACTTTATACTATCCTAGGCTGAGTCATGGCTCAGCAGCTGCCGATCCATTCCATCTCGGAATAACATTGCCCTACTTCTTGTAAAATTAAACCAAAACATTAAACGATTCAATTAGATTGATCCAGATGTTGTACATTATGCTAATTTTGTGCTAATTAGCAATCAACTTAAATCATCGCTGATTTCAATTAAAACATTCAATTCATAACAAGGGATATGGTTCATGGTGCATGGAAGTAATGGAGCCTTGAATATTTTAAACATTTTCATGGAACATTAGTCTTCTAATTATGCAAAGTGCTGTTTTAGATTAAACTAACAAAATAGTACTACTATTAGTAAGTCATAGAAGTTAAATCAGTGAATGAATATTAGATGAATAAAAAGTCATCAGAGAAATAGAATTTACGAAAGTCTTATGAGGTTTGTTTCAAGATCAGACATTCTATATAATAGCTGCCTTGTATACTTAGCACAGATATCTTCTCATGTTTTAAGATATCGATATCAGTTTTACCACAAGGCAGCTAATAATATATGTTACGTTCAAACCTGGGAATCCTATATAAATATGTAATAGCTGCCTCTGTATATTTAGCACAAATATCTTCTGACTTCACATCTTTTGAGATATTGATAATCATTTATACCACAAGGCAGGTATTACTATATTCACACGTACAAACCTGGGGATTTATCATTAGTAAATCCAAACATCTGGAAGGTACGCTAAAGAATTTTGAAGAAAAAAATGGCATCAGTTTAAAAACGTGGCACACCTTAACCATGGTTGATCACCATCAAGTATAGAATCCTTAGGGGGATACGTGTCCAGGCTCTATTCAATTTACTAGATGCTCATTCTAGACTTGAAGAAAAGAAACGAGAAGAGTGATTACTTTCAAAGTCTTTGCAATGATCAAAACTGTTGGAGTAATGACGGTTATAATGTTGTTACCTTTAACATATCCCGCAATAACCTGAAATATTACTGTCCTGAAGGGGTTTCTATTTTCAATTGCTACAAAATGCAAATCCTTTGTAAAGGGATGATTAAAGACTTGAAACTAGTTTTGGGATTGGGTATTTGTCAGTTTTAAGTGCTTGGTAAAAATCCTTGTGCTGTTGGGAAGGTAGGATTTTCAGGGTTCACTTGTAAATACAATGTAGAATAAACTGAACACTTGTTATATTTTGAGGAAATTAAATAAAGTTGAAACTATCAGCAAGATTGATTGAATGGCTTTTACATCTCTTGAAAAATATTTATCAGGTTTTTGATCAGGATCTTTTATCAAGTCAAATGAACTATGGGTGACAGATTGGGTAAATACATTTGGTGGTGATTAGTGCAAAAGCAAGATATTTTGCCACATTTGTTTGTAAGTTGTCATGTGTGGATGGTGGGTTCAATTTACCTTACAAGTGCATTCTGAACTGAAAAGAAAAACTATTTTCAAAAGATACTGGTCATTCTTATGACAGTGCCAATATAAAAATAAATCTTTACAATGAATTTTGGAAACGATGAACTCATCCAAAGAATGAATATGTCAGATACTGTAATAGTCCAGTGATTCTTAGTAAGATTAATCTGAAACTTAAGCATCATGGTAAATTGAAAACCAAGTCTGCACTCAAAAGGCATAAATTCAGCTGCATTGGATGGATGGAATACCTGCAAGTGGAAATGAGTGTCTTGTCTGGATAATCGAGCATGACAGCACGAGGGCAGTAGAACCAACTCAGGTGCTGGATGATTGATAACAAGGAAATGAGAACTGAAAGATCTTATGAAGATAGCAAAATTAAATGTCATTGTAGACTGAGTGAAATACCTGTAAATGCCTCTAAATGGCAATACTTTTCAAATTAGCTTTATTACATAACATCATATTTGAAGTGTAGTAAATTGTGTAATATTGCCTTCCCGTCAAGTATCTACAACAAGCGATAGGAGTATCATCTCAGGGTTATTAACCCAAATATTGTGAATTTGACAATATTTCTGTTGAATTTACAAAGCCATAACTTTGTATTGTTATGATCTTAAACTGCCATGTTTGTGTTTTTGCTAAAAGCATAGCTCAACATTTATGTTGTATTTCTAACATAACATTTGAACGTTGTTATAACCTCAAAAAGCTTATATCTATTCTTCAAATCATGTTGTTCTAGTGCAGCTGTATCAATTGAGAAAATAACCTTATAACATTGGAGTACCCTTAGCCTTTTCAACTCATCTTGTACAAAAGTCATTGCAGTCTAACCTTTCTAGAGCAAATACTCCCGAGATTGAAACTGAGACTAGACTAGCCACACTTCACTTGTCATCATAGCCGAGTTTGTTCAAAATGAACACATTGATGTGCATTTGACTTTCAAAAATGTCCTTCTCTGAATGCATGATACTGTTCCTGTATATCAAAGTTGCGGAATAAAGAAAATAAAGACTTGACTTCTTTATCAAGGATTCCTCCTCGTCTCATTACACTCTTTTTGGGGGAGACCAAAGAGAGAAAGTTAAACTGGGGGGTCACTTCCATTGTTGGTTGGTACCAGTATGTGTCATGATGGAGACCATCTTTTTTCACCTCCTTGGCACTCTAATGACCACATTTTCAGACCTTCTTTACCATTTATAAACCCAAGATTGGAAAAAAAAATAGTTTTGTAGGCCTACTTTTGGCCAAAACTCTGCTCCCAAGACCTCGGTTTTTATAAGAATTTTTTCTTCCTAAGACCCTACCTCTAATTTTGCAAAATCACATGGCACATACCTATCAATTTCTTTTTAGTACCCCCCCCCCCCAGCTAATATCATATCCACTTTACCTCTTTACCCCTTGTACCAAATACCAACCATACTGTGCCATTGCATTTAGTATATAAACGTTTGTTGCCAGATTGACAGAGTAGATTGTAAAGTAATTAGACTCAAGAATGTACCTATCTACCCTACATACAAACCCAGGATATAAACCAAGCATCTATACAAAGTGTGCCTTCTCTATGATACCATGAACTCAAGAAACACGTCAGACTCGATCATCTTGCCTCATCGTTAAAAATCGGACGGGGCAATAATCCCATGTCAGTTGTCAGCTCTGGCTACATGGTACCTCACTTACTAAACATTCCCTTGTAACAATTACACTCCGTACAACCTTTTTAAATTAGAACAAAAGCCATTGCAATTATCTTAGCTGAACTACACTCATGTATGATTCATTGTTCGCTGATTGATACCCGCCTTTTTAGTTTCTGGAAACCATTTTTGTGGAAATTCTGTAAGATGGTGTATAGTGTTATGTGTCCGTTGAGAGGAAAGCTTTAGAATCTGTCAACTTTATGACTAGCCACAGGCTTTTTGTTTTAACAACTTATCAATTTAGCTAAAAAAGATGCAATTTTGGAAAAGTGAGACCGAAGCTAAAGACAATGTAGTCATCATTATTGGACTTGGCCAATATCTGCTAAATCTTGTCTGCCCATCTCAAATATCTTGCTCATTTCTGACTCTCTTACATACACAAATCTCTATGCATATTTGTCTTGCGCTTACTCTCGAATTCACTCATTCTTCTTCTGTTTCTTGGTAGAGCCACCTCGTCTTGATTTTTCCTGTGTGATCTGTCTTTCCTGTCCAGAGGGCTGACATTTCCTGACCATTTTTGTGTAGTAGCACTAATATTTATCAATTATTCATAAAAACTACAATATTAATGCAAAGTAAACCCTTAAAATCAACCCAGGCTCTGAATCATCCAACCCAGTACAAGTATAAATGACCACCATACAATTTAACCCTGCACCTTCTAAAGTAGGTGACTGATTTGTATCGCTGCGGAGATGTAAATGACCATCATCCATTTAACCCTGTACCTTCTAAAGAAGGTGACTGATTTGTATCGCTGCGTAGATCCGACAAGGCACTAATCATACTAATACAAAGTTGCCAGCTTTATTTGCTATTGATTTTTATCTGATGGGCAAACTGTGTACGGCCAAAATGAATTTTCTTGTTTTATATGATGTTTTGAGCGCATCGGCTACATCAGACAATATGGTCAAGTTCAAGACCAGAGGAGACTAGAGGATTTGTCGTTGCCACCAAGATGGTGGTATCAGATTACAGAATATTTGCATTTGTAAATACTAGTAGATTTGGAACAGAAGACGATGCACAGTTTAAAATCACTTAATTTCAACAAAATTGTAACGAAAAAACACATTAATGCAAAATATTCAGAGGTGTTATGTAAATTACTAAGCCATGATAGGTTTATACTTTAACCGTTGGTGTTTGGTGTCAAATGTTTTGACTTGATCTAGGAGGAAGCTATTCAGTGGAATATAAGACTGAAGGTATTTAAAGATGGGTTAGGTTGTCAGTTTTGAAGCCTCCTTATGTAGAGGAGAAGGAGGCAAATCAGTCCGGGGCTTAAAGACAGACAGGCAGGAGTCTTAAGCTTAATCAGTTAAATTCTGTGATTGTCTGTCTCCTTTATGTTATCGTGAATTTACATAAGCTTCGGAACAAGTCTCTGATAATTTGATTTTGTTTTCACACTTTGTCGTGATAACTGTAATTTCGGCTTACAATTATTAACTTTGTTGTAACTTACTGAATACTGTAACTGGTTATCAGTCGTGTGTGTGTCTGTATTAAATTGTTCTATATATTATGGTTACCAAATCGTGTCAGGCGATATTAATGAGTTATACAGCATCAATACAAGATTTTTCGCAAATGGGTGAAATGGAGTTGTGGATAGACAATCTGGAAGCAGATTCTAACAAACATGTTGTCGTCGCGGTGTTTTCTTTGTAAACAAACAAGTTTGCCTGAATGTCAATGGGTGATTTGTTTGATTTTTCATCATTACTCGGCTTGAAACAATGTAAAGATATGCCGCCTTTCCTCAAATGAGCTTAGCCATTTTGGACATCTGTAAGTAATAGATTACACTTAACGATAATTGGCGGTCTGGCGACCCTTCGCTTGTTTAAGTGTTGATTTTCTCTGATGTCGGTCTTCCTTGTAGTTCAAGCCTAAATGGATGGATTAATACGCGCACGCTATCTTTTTGCTGGGGTCAATGCAATTCCTTAAGTGGATCAACACAGAAAAATGGCGTAATCTTGGTTGCACAAGTGTTTTCCCCCTTTCGCTTGCTTGCACCTCTACTCAACATGTCTGTAATTTCGTCGTCATCTCAGATTAATATTTCTGATGGTGCCTTTGAACTACACACATTTAGTCACAGTCCATTTCAAATGACCATCATTTGTCTGTTGTTAATTTTAATCTGTATTCAAAATTACGACTGAAACATCCATTTGAATGCATTTGTATTTCAAAATGTTGTCCTAATCCTGTTATTTAAAGTAAGCACCATATCGTGATATGCCATCCTCACTTCTTTAAATCTCGTCGGCATGCTTTTAAAAATGAGTCAAGCAAATAGCATTGTCGCAAAATATAGAGCATGGCACAGAACATCCAACCCGATCAGTATTAATTGAATTTGGGCTCATTTCTAAATCATATTAGCATAGGTACAAGAAGTGAAGATGTCTGTTATTAGCCATTAAGCAGCTCTATTACGTTTTGTATTTTATCTCCCTTATATCGTTAATTGAGAATCATCTTGTATTGCGACTCATCCCCAAGTGGGTCAAACGTGGGCCTAGTCCCGCTTCAACCTGGCATAACTAGCACAGGTCGTTATGGCTGTTAACAAAATAGCAATATCCGACGTGTTGATGGAAACGCAGGAATTTGTGTCGCAGGATACGAAGTGTGTTTATCGTCGGCCACGTGTGTTACTCTCAAAACACCCGTGTCTGTGAAATTGATTTAGAGATGAGTCAGAAATATGAAAAAATCAGAACCATGGGTACTGAAGGAATTCATCTAGATTAAGCTGTATTTGTAATGTGAATTTTTCATGGCATATCTTAGAGGCCTTTTTCTTTATCATTTTTTCCCTTGAAGATTGAGGTAATTGACCAGTAAAGGCAGTGAGATGTGGAAGTACGCTTTCAGTTTGATTTATTGCTTACAGAATTCTTATATTAATATGATGCATCTCAGGAAATAATTTCACATATTTTGTCAGATTTGACAAATTCTTACACTTAACTAGAAATAATAATCACATTGTACTGCTGAATTATGCGCATACATTAATGCAAGAACACAGTTATGCACCCCAAGGAACATATTTTAAATTAGATACTAAAATTTCATGCTGTATTTTTTTCCCAAAATGAAATTTAACAAAAAAATACATGTGTATTCTAATATTTAAAAATCACATCAAAATAATGATACAAAATAATGTACCCTAGAGCCAGAAGGTTCATATTTTCATACACTCTATGTATAGATCACTGAAATTGAGACCCGAGTTGGGATACTTCAACTGTGAATGTAATTGAAAGTACCCACTTTGCAATGTTCTGTTGTGAACTTTTTCCAAGTCACTTTGGAAACAAAAGCATGCATGTTATCATTGCGATTCTCTCGCGATTATGTAATAGCTCTCTGTCAAAGATAAGCTAAATGAAAATATTGATGAAGTGTCGTGAAAACAAGGGTAGGAACTAAACAGATTTAAATCACGACATCACCGGTATTTATGCGCAGAACCCATGTGCATTCATCATCACAGCATCATCCAAAAGTCATTTATGAATGAATGACTGCATAATAATCTTATTGGCAATTTAATGTGGTGTCTTGCTTTGATTCCATAGGGGATAGCTGGCAGGGAAATTTGTGCATCTCGTATTGGATCAGATGTTGAAATTTTAGATGTGGTTTGTAGCAAACTTGTGGTATCGTAACCATGTAGTACATGCTGCTGGAAGGGTGTGTTGCTCAAGGCTTCCAGGTGTAGAAATATTCCTTGGGACGTGTTGCGAAAAAGGAAACGTGAAATTCTTGTATGCTTGAAAAACAGGAGAGGCCGAGGGGAACCAGTGTGTCGTAACCAAAAGAGTTGGAAAGTATACATAGCACATCCCAAGGTGCATGAGGTCTCGTTTGTCACGTGTGTACAAACATGTTTGTTTTCCTTGGGCCTTTGTGGTGTTGTTTCTTATCACTCATTTGTTATTTAATACATACAGGTGGTATATTTACAAGTTATTAAAAATTAAAATTTACCAAGAAAAATGCATTTAAAATTTTATTTTAAATTATACTGTTTCTGAGCTGAGCACTGAGTACAATAGGTTTCTTTCTAGTGTTTGAAAATTAGATCTGTATATTTCGTAATTTCCTTTGCAATATGTTTCTTTTCTTACACAGTCGAACGACTGTGTCTTGTATCTGTGCGATTTCTTTCTTTCTTCTTTCTTTCTGTCAACACTTCAATGACCTATATCTCCGACATGACTTGACCGATTTTGACAAGACTTGGTCACAAGTATCGGTTAACCATCCCATTTATTTCATGTGACCAGATTGAGGTCAAAGGTCACGTAGGGGTCACAGGGGTCAAAAAGGTTATTTTCACTAAAAACACTACTCCTC
>JAUMTS010086784.1:0-10489 GCA_032273385.1 Ophiopholis aculeata | reverse complement strand
GAACGCTGTGTTTTTGTCCTTGAGTTGCCAGATGTACTTAGATAGTTCAGTTGAGTTTGATTTAGCTTTGACTTTGATCGATTGGTAGTGATTGCCGAGTCTCTTTTGGTGGTTGAAGCCAGGCCAATGTAGTTTCATACATGGGGGCGCATTTTCGGTGGTTACCGTCGCTTTGTAAACTATGTTCTTCATAGTAGGCCTTGCATTGGATAGTTAGGCTTTGATTTCTTTGGGCAGTTGCACATTCGTTCTTCAGTTGTGTTATTGTCTGCATTTAAGTTCAAGATGGATTTGTTGTGGGAATTGATGATGGTTGATATATTATCCATGCATGTATAACTCATGTTTACAGTTTTCCGGTTGAAGATTTTGTTTAGTTGGGAGTTCTGTGGGAAATGATGATCCAGAAGTCTAAAGAATTCTCTGCCAATGTTGGTAGCTGTGTTCATTGAATACGGAGGTTGAACCACAGGATATTGCGTTTCCTTTGTCTGTTTTTACATTTTTGTGTCCTTTCCGGGGTTTCTATATAATTGCACTTATGTGAGAAACCGGAATCAGCCATTGCTTTTTCATATACTGGTATGGCTTCGTTAAATGTTTCATGTGTCCGAGAGTGTGGAGATTCGTTTGCAGATGTTAGGTGTGTTTACCTTGCTTTTACCTAGTAAAGGCAAGGTATACTTATTAAAGGTAGGGACACTGCTAAAAAAGTTAAAATGTATGTACCATAACAAGACAAGCAAAATCTATAAAAAAACAAGTCTGTACAAAGAAGCAAGTATGTAGAAGTTTACAAACATAAATAACAAGCCCAAGCCTAACTAATAACAACAAACGGACCGACGTTATGAATAGTAGACTATTCTTCATCAAGGTAGACAACAACAAAATATAATACAAAATTCTACACTTAGCATAATGAAACCCCAACTTCTTTTGTTCCCTAATAATCATCTCTTCCAGACGCTCTGTGCTTTTCAACAAATTGTTAAAAAGCATCAATTGATAATGGAGATCCTCTACATCTTCCTGTGTAGATATACTTTCTAGCTGACAAGAGAAGCTGGCTCTTCAAAATATTATTTGTATTCTCATCATCTAAGATAGGTTTTCATTGGAACTCAAGTTTCGAAAGATAATATTCCAAACAGCGTAAAGAGCGTATTGTTAATTATGTAAATATGACCACACAATATATCAATTAAGTAAAGTAGCATATAAAAACCTACAACTGAATTGTATTTACAAATAACAAACAATAAACAAAAAAAGAGTTGGACAAATTAAAAAACTAACTACATATTTGAAGTAGAAGAACAAAGGTATGATTTAAATGTATAGATAGTATACAGAAAGCAGGTTTATGAGAGTTGTTGAACAAACTCAGAATTGTTCAATGGAGCATAACTAAATGCTTTTATAATTTGTCAATAAGGTCATGTGCAAGTTTTGAATCATTTTTACTTCAAGAGTCTTATAATTTTTTGTTTTCACAGATACTGCAAGATGAATGCCAAATTACTTGCAGTATTTACCATAATCGTGTTGTCATGCACGCCACCGTGCCTGAGTTATGGTGATTACGATGGTCCAGCTGGTGACACGGGTAATCACCTCTCCAGATTTGTGTCCGACACCGCACAGGATCCTGGACCTGCAGACAAACGGGCGTACAGATCCGATCCGTACAAATATAAGACGACCGATGGTACACCATGTATGGATGGATATGAGTGTGGTTACGAACTCAACCCCGGCATCAAAAATTGCATGACAGGCACAAAAGAAAAAAATTCTTTCCATCCCTGTTGCGAAACATCATGCCAGGGATGGTGGGGCGATACCCGGTGTTATATTGGGAAGAATTGGGAAAGCGTTTCATGTAGTATTCCACCCCGCATTTATGAGCAATATGGTTATGGTAGACGTTAAAACTGTAAAACTTGTTTACAGACTTTAAACAAATCATTAACAACATTTGTTATTTTGAAATGCCACAATATGAGGCATATCTGTAAAATATTGCTTATAATTACTTTAGGCTTCGTGAAAAGTTTGACAGTTTTAACAGTTGTTGCCAGATATGCTTTATAATAACCCGGGGGTCCACTCGGGTGAATACCTGTAATTATGCGCGTGTACGAAATCGTGAAATATTGGTCTTTTTTCAAGACAAAACGCGGTTCCGCGCGGAATCGTGCTAAGGGTCTCAAAATAGCAGATTTTCTGAAATAAGGGTACCTTTTTTTTAACAAGACTCATCCGCGCTAAGGGTACATTTTCAAGACAGTGATAAAAAGTATAAATGGTTTTTATGGTGTTTTATGTTAATGTCACAAAGCCTGTACGGTGTATTTTTGGAATGTATGATAAACAAAACAAAAACATTCTTTCCATCCATGTTGCGCAACATCATGTTGGGGATGGTCCGTTAATAATCATTGGTGTTATATTGGGAAGAATTTGGAAAGAGTTCCATGTAGTATTCCACCCATGGATCCATGGGATAATGGAATAATGGGGTAAGTAATTTGTTGGGGAAACTTAATGGGTAACATATGATTTTGAAATTAACATGGTTTGGAAACAAGATATGTCTGAGTTAAAAGGTTGGTGTAAACCCATTATTTTTGGACATTTTATTTTAGCTTTAACTCTGCAAAACCATATAAAAGTATACATTTTTAGAACGGCATTGAAAGCTAACCACACTGATGACGTCACATATTGGCATAAAACTACGGTTTTGATGAAAATCAGCAAAATACATGGTTTTCCCATCAATTTATTGGAAAGCCTAACTAAAATTGTATTTATAATTATTTTGATTTTTTTTCCTTTTTGGAATCTAAATAAAAATGTCTACGAGCAGTTTTCTCAAATTTTTAAATGTTGCCTTAATTTTAATAATATGCATCAAAAAAGGTCAAAAGCTGAGGTTTTTTTTAACAATATATAAATGTTGACCTTTTTTCGGAAATATTTTGAAAAATATTGCGAAATTTAAAAATTCGAGACAATTAAACTAAGTTTCCAAACAGTGAGAAAAAAAAATCAAAATAATAACAAATCGTATTTAAGTTCAAGAAATGTTTGGTTTGTCAATGCAGTAAAAGCTAAAACAAAATGTCCAAAAATAATGGGTTTACACCAACCTTAACGAAATAAATACTTTCTTTGATTAACTAAATATATTATTCTCTGTTTTTTCTTAAAAGTGTAAACTCTGGTATCTGAAATGGTTTTTTATTTAAATTCTATGAAGTAATTGATAGGAATAAAATATACAGTATCATGATATGAAGTTTCTTTTGTAATTCCTTGATCAATTTTAGGGGTGTACCCGATGGGACGTGTATTGATTTTTGTTTTAATCAGGACTCAGACTAAAAAGAAGCCTTCTAATCTTTATTTCATTTCACGCCCAACTGAACATCAAACTAATACAAAAGAGTAGAAAAAAGCTGCACACGTATGTCGTCTATGAATATACAATTACTTGATTTGAAAATTCGAAGCCCATTGCAAAGAAGACGGCTTTGAAAGTCGTTAAACACTATTTACATGTTGTACTTTCCACAAAACAATGTTTTAACAAAAAGACGAATTTGTAAGAAATTTAGAAATAAACTTTCATGATGTATACAAATATTAAGAACATTTGATGAAGTCTCATTCTGAAAACAAAGAATGAAAATCACGGTTTGGCGTTTTTGGTTGACTTTGGTTTACAATTTAGAATCAGTAACTAAAAGAAAATAATGTTAGAGGTTTACAAAGTTATATTTCACATGTTGTCTGGGCTTTCGTAACTTAAGATAACTACCCGGAAGACTCGTACACTTTTTGTCATTACAAAATCACTGAGTTACTATTAGATATCTACTGCCCATTAAAACATGTTACAATTTCTAACCGTAAAAACCCACCCAAACTCTGGGTCACTCTGGCTATACTAAAATCAATCAGAACTAAAGACAAATTATGTTAAAAATACATTACTTAACCCTCTACTGAAAATAAGATTAAATATACTAAATTTAGAAATCTACTCAATAATATTTTAAGAGCATTCAAAAGGTCAAACATTTCTTCTGAAATTGAATCAAATAAATTTAATATGAAAGACACTTGGAGAACATTAAATAATCCTCTTGGTAGAAATAAAACAACTAAATTACATGATTTTGTTGAAGATAACATAGATTAGACGCCGGAATCAAGTTTAATCACTTTTTGGTCACAGAGGAAAATATTTCTTTGAGACTACAGTTTTTTGTTCCGAACGCCCTCTATTGGCTAACATTACTGTAGAAGTCTCATTATCGAACCAATGCAAATATTTCATGACGTGGTTGGTTTTCATCTCTTCAAAAATCTCAATTTTCAACCGAATTCGGAGTTCGTTCCGGTTCCACATAAAACATTTCCAGGAGAAGAAAACACAAGGAATTTTATACAACTGTCGTAAGACGATTTGTACATATCAAGCTAGGATTGAAACAGAACCTAGGAAGACGTATAGATGTATCATAGATGTAGCTTTCTCCTATCACGGCTAGCCGTGACGCAAATTGATTATAGCTATCCATTACAAACGATGGCTTGCAAATAAATATTTTGATGGCACTCTTTTTGACACGGCAAAATGGAAGTAGTTAGCATATCTCCAACAAATTGTTAACGTTACGGCTGACGGTAATACCGCAAGAGGGCCTACTTACAGCATTTTCTACAGGGTTTCTATACGTTACGGCTCAGCGTAACGTTTTTAAAATAGCTTAAGATAACAGTCATTAAGAATCTTTAAGGAAGATTCCCTTCAATCTCTTTTACAAGCTGTACATTGAAGCTGTCCTTAAACATTAAAATAAGTCTGAATATAGTGCTTTTGTGAGACTTCTCAAAATAGCTAGCCATGACAAATATGCTTTACGGCTAGCTGTGCTGGGAGAGACTGATTAGGATTAACTGTTAAAATTATCATTGGTGTGGTTTAAATCGTTACGTTAAAGCTTTTATAGAAATTCTTAGGTAAGCTTTGTATATTAATAAGTGTAGGAAGACAGTGATTTATATTGTAAAATTATTTTTTAAATGGAATCTATACTGCAATATGTTATCTGTTATAGGGTATAAATCGCTGCCATTTATTTTTGCACTACTCCGCACATTACCAAACTTAATTGTTTTTGTGCGAACGATAGGGTTTCTGAATAGATTGATTGTTATATCCTGAAAAAATTGAATCTTCTGTAGTTTAAATGGGGTGGTCAATGCTAATAAATAATTAATCTAAATGTTGCTGAACCATCCGAAGAAGAAATATCGAAGATGAAATAATGACAATAGTGTTCTACCTGAAATTGCCCAAGGCTGGATAAATCAGCGACTTTTAGACATGTTAGAGGTCTGTCGAATTTCATGTCAAATATATGTCTTCTATAATTATCTCATTTCATAGAATTATTTAAATAATGTATATTCTATGTTGTGGTGTTTTCATAATGGTTTTTCTATGTTTTTTTACAACTAAAAGAAAGACTGATAGAATGGGCAACGTTTACCAACTATATAGATATAAAAAAACATTTGTTGTTATTATTATTATTATTCAGACATCAAATGATTAGAGCAATGGTTAGTGAAATTTTCATTGGAATTTTTGGGGCCAGTGCCAAAAAATTACAATACCTCTATCGAGCAAGCCAATATATTTTGAAAGGTGCCATTTTGACAATTGGCAGTTAGTATATTTTGGTCTATTGAATCGTCATTCTTTGAGAATACATGGATTTAAGCAGTTATAGACTATCGTCTTTTGTGTCATTAACCGATACAGTTTACCGGATTTTGACGTTAAAACGCATCAAATCGTATCGGCTTGCTCGATAGCAATTTTGAAATGTATTGGAACTAGCCCCTATACTAACTAACATAGTAATAAACATTTACTGTAAAAACAGAGAGGCGAGGTATGCCAAGTAACTAGACATTGAGGTGGGTGAACCCTGCTTAAAAAAGGCATAAACGAATGTAACAAAACAAGACTAGCAAAATCTAAAGAAAGGGCTAGCCAAACTAATAACAAGAGACTGACCGATGTTTCAAATAGTAAACTATTCTTCATCAGGGTAAACAACAACAAAATATACAACAATTCCAAATACTACATAATCAAAGACCATCGAATTCAAAAAGAGTCACTGACACCGAGTAACCTTTGCCCCCATTTAAATATGATCAACGATTCTTCAGACCAAGTTGACCCCAGATGACATTCGATCTGGCATTATATTACGTTAAGGTCATAGGTTCTTCTGTCTAAATTTGGCAGTTATAGGAACATATTTGTGACCTTCAAGCCGTAAAGTCACTACACAAACCTAACAACGAGTTATGGGTGGTGTTCACCTATCACCTTACCAAATTTCAGTTAAATACCTTGAAGCGTTTCCGATGTTAACAGAGTCAAGTAGAAATATATTATTTCGAGAAAAACGAACAGAATAAGAAACTTTTTACGAGTTGCCTACCACTGATACATTTGCCCGCATTCTTAAGAAATCCACCTGTCAAAGAAACACTCGCATGCTATTTCTCACTCTAGATATTTCGTAGGCGGCAAAATATATCAAAAAAGCCAAAAGTGTCAAATCGCTTGAGATCTTTACATTTGTAACATATATCGCAAGCTTTATCTTGAACATTATAGACGAGTCAGGAATATCGGATTTTATATACAAGCCTTCCGGGTCATTTATCACCATGTTGCTTTTAGTATAGAATCTAGGTGTGATTTCAATAGCATTAACACTTCCACTCAGGAGATATATGTTCGGGCTCGAGTAACTAAATATTCTTTGGACAAGAATAAACTACTTAGCTAATGTCAGCGATCCGTTTTTCTATAATACCTAATGGAACATATAAATTTAGAACACAGTTTTGAATTACCCGATATGTCCAAGGAATCAAAAAATAGCCGAAAAGCGTCATACTTTTAGAAAACGTAAAGTATTGGTCTGTATATTTCATTACCAGAAGAAAAAGGATGCCTTCAAATTAATTGGCGATGAAACTAACTATTCTTGACGGTGATTTTGCTGGAGGTCTTCAAAATTCATTTACGATAAAACTGATTATATATTCGTCGTATAACGGCAATCTTAGGCTACATGTTTGTAAGTATCAACATATGTGGTAGGAATACGAAAAAGCATTATGCGTACTCCCAACTGTAGACGATTGTTGCGACTAAATATATGACATAAAGATGACTAAGTAATTAGGGTTAAGTGTAATGCATCCGATTAAAGAACATTCACTTTCAAGTAAAAATAACAGGTGGTATTAATAAGCAGCTAATTGTCAGATGCTTTGTGAACACGTGTGGGCCAATGCAACAGTAAAGGTATCATACTCTATAGAGCTGTTAGTTTTATATCCCCGCTGCGACCGACCTGTATAATACTGGGCAAGACATTTAATGCTTCGTCGACCCAAGCGATATTGGGCAGCTGTTACTGCGAACATAATCATCTCAGTTCTGATAGAGCGAGCGCATAACCCATGTATTTAGCTCGGGGCACTCTGTTTTTTAGTGTACACATGCGTGAACAAAAAGGGGGCAAACGAGGTCACTTTTCGGCGCAGAGCAGCACGCGTGTAGGGTTCTAAAAACGTTTTCAGGAAACAATGGGTTAGAAACGCTTTAAGGGGTTTCTTTTTCGGCTTTTTAAAAAAGAAGAATGTACGTAAACTGCTAAGCCTGGAAAAAGTCATCACCCGGGAATTTTACTTGTTTAGGGGATTTGTTTTGGCTAATATCTGTTGAGGGGGTTGGTTTTGACTAAAAACCAGTTAAGGGTTTGGTTTTGACTAAAAACCAGTTAAGGGGTTGATTTGTGGCCTTAAACATGTCTAACAATATTGACATAAAATCCTCGTTTAGGGATGATTTGGTTGGGGTAAAAACCTGATTAAGAGAATACATTTATTTTGGAAAAGCTGTTCCCGCATGTGTACACTAATGTATCCGAGTGGCCCCTGTGCCACAAAGACTTACACCCTTGTTGAAACCAAATAATTGTGAGAAATTCCTGGCAGCAGTTGAATAATACTAGGCAACAGCGCTTTCTTGATGAAAAGACGCTGTGTGAATGCTCAATAATAATAATAATAATAACTGATAATAAAATAATAAGTTATGTAAGATAAATGCTTCATTAGCTAGTGTATACCTGACACACAGAACTGTATCAGTTTCAAATTCATTTATACCGTGGTTGATTAGTTTGAAATTTAGTTGTTTCAGCTTCACTTTTAATAGTTTTTTGTACTTTAAACTAGATGTGTAGAGCCTGCACTAGTAGTTTTTATTCTACATTCAGAAGAAGTTAAACTCCTAATATACGTCGTACAAAAATTGTTACATGTACAAAGAAAAGCAACAGCACACTGAAATCTGTATTGCCTTGAGGTGTGCTAATATTTACACAACCCGCTTATTTGTCAGGTAATGTCACGTGGCTAGTTATCAAATCTAGTTTAAGAAGCTGATTGTTGAAAGTGGACGATGATATCGTATGTTCTGTCATTTGCTTCATAAAGATATTGCTGCATGTCTGACTTTAAGTCAGACATGCGGACACAGCAGACCTAGTTAATCTCAATTCTCCTGGCAAAGTTCATGAGTAACTATAACAATATAGTTATTTAGAGGAAACAATATGATATTAATTGACAATATACAAGCAGGGCTTCTAAAGAAAGGTGAATAAACTACAATTGAAGCCTGCACAATGTTGTGGACATCTTTAATTTGGCCTACTGTCTGGACACATTCCATCATCAGTTGACCTAATTTTAGTAACCATTAATTGTCTAAATTATATTTGTATTAGACATTTCAGCAATACGTGCAATTATTATCCCTCGGGGGAACATTATAAGACCATATTAGTTGACGTGCAATGACACGTATCTAGTTTATTTGTCCGTCTGGTCACACGTTATTACTTTGAGTTAGTTGACGTCTATATCATACTTGTAGTGTCTGCTTTACACACATTGTTTACATGTTTTACTTCATCATAGTATTAACCAACCTTTTCTTTTTTTTTCTAGCCAATGTTTGCTAATAACAAAAAAAAAAAGGAAATCTGTAGGTTTGCAAGGTTGTCTTGATTTAAAGAAAAAAGGCGATTAACATACCTGACATATGAAACACAAATTCGAAACTAGTCTATAACACTCTAATTGGTTCATAATACCATTCTCCGTCGTCAGCAGATGCTAGATAAGCTAGTGACGCACTATTGAACTTCAGGGATGGGGAGGGAGTTTTTGAAAGAAAAAAAAACTTCAACCACAACAGGGTACGCAAACATAAAACCTTGCATTGCCCATTCACAGGTAGCCCTGACCTAGTAACTGAAAGAAAGTCGTTAGTTTTGACAATAAAATATTTATGTTACTTGACTTGCAGATGGATGTCGGTACGTGTAAATAAACCGAGATCCTATGTAACAAGCTGTCCTTGTTTATAGATGTAGCATGGAATAAACTGTAAGATCAATGAAACAACTAATGCGTAGCATAACTTGTCTAATAAGTTTGTACACAGTTGTTCTATGAGTTATATGGGCAATCAGACAAGGTTAGTACGATTCATGAAACTGGCAACTTGTTCCAAAGCTATAGTGCTGAATTACTAAATGCTTTGTCATTATTTGATGTATTAGTTCTGTTTAAAATAAGGAGATGGTTGTCGGGTGAGATCTTAGACATCGGGCATCTTCGAAATTACGGGTATGAGTTGATATTAGAGTTGTAGGATATGTTGGAGCTGCCTCATCTGTACATTTCTACACAAGATTATGTCATGGATTATTCTCTTAAAAAGTAGTTTATCACTGGATCACGAACTTGAGCCAGTCGGATAAATTATGACGGACCGATTTTAATTTGCAGTGAGTAAATCATGACGTAATTTCCATAGCGTTACGACTTTGGTTTTTGTGAGCATTTCCGGAATCAAATATGACATGGCCTATAAAAATTGTTTTGAGTCAAACGAACCCGAGAGAGTGTTATGATTGTCAAAGAGTATCATAAATCTTCCAAAAAAACACAAATTCGCTAAGTTTTAATGCTTACCCATGTTGTTCTCACCAAGAAATAAATGCTGTGTGAAGTCATACGTGTACAACACTACGGTCTGCTTGAAAAGGGACGCGAAAATGCATGAGCCAGAAAATGCCTTAAAACACCTCCAAACTCAATTTCATCGCGTTTTATGTGGTTTGATAGGTAAAAATGGATATAAAAGGTAATATTCCAGAGTTTGACTAAAATTGGTAAAGAAATATTAAATCTATAGCCATTTCCCAGACAATCGTTAAATACCAAGACATTGGCAATGACGAGATCAAATATGACGGTAATTTGAAATTGATTTCATTCTTTGTTAATCAAACGTATC
>JAUMTS010086673.1:0-10492 GCA_032273385.1 Ophiopholis aculeata | reverse complement strand
TCAAAACGTAACATCGGAGATCAAATCCGAGGTGTTTCAATCAATTGGCACTGTATGAGGCATGGATGATCCAAAATGATGGTCAGAAAATAACGAACTAAAAGCGTAAAAATGTTGCATCAAATGGCTTCATTTTGAAAAAGTTTCTAACTTCACATCCGCCCTCAGACATCCCCATGCGCCGCGCAAGCGCGACGGCCGGCGCTAGCGCGCCGCATTGTTAGTCTTTATTTCTAGGTTCGCCCCCTAACGAAATACCTTGGCGCCGCCCCTGGCTGCATGCAGTGGCGTTGGGGGCCATGTACAAGAGTCGTCGTGGGGCCCCTAACAATACTGTCCTACTGAACCTACACCATTCATTGTGGAAAATAAATCTCTGAGGACTGTAAATGAAACGATACAGAATTTAATAATTTGATACATATAATTCTTAAATCACAAAATGTACCG
This sequence comes from Ophiopholis aculeata, assembly GCA_032273385.1. NCBI lineage: Eukaryota > Metazoa > Echinodermata > Ophiuroidea > Amphilepidida > Ophiactidae > Ophiopholis > Ophiopholis aculeata. The sequence goes on along the minus strand of JAUMTS010086673.1, from coordinate 10,042 downwards.
CAGCCAGCGGTTTGCAAGAAAAGATGATTTATCACAATGCATCATGGGAAGAAGTTATCCTTGACCAAAGCCCGCAAAATAACTTGCCCAATCAGCTGCAAAATCTGTATTAAAATAACTGATAAATACTATACTTTGAATAATTGACTTTAGGTAAAAACATCACAATGTGAATGTAATTACTGGTAACTTCATCCAAAATAATCAAACTGTGAATATTTAAACAGCGTCGCATTAGCTGAAATTGAATTTGATTTGAGTATTCACTCCCATACTTGCAAAGAAAAGGAATATGGAATTGTCACATAGCTCAACTGTAGCAACTTGTAAATTAAAATGTAAATATTTTAAAAGTTGAATTTGATGTGGGAAATTAAAATTGAATACCATTGTAATTGTGGGACTAGCCTACATATATTTATCTTTAATGTAATAGAGCTAAACAGAAGAATACTTTTGAAAGCTTAAATGTTATCTATTAATATTCAAATCACATCGACAGAGCAAGGTGAAAGTGGCATACTTGTCATGCCGTTTTTATATAATGATATGAAGTATTGCAGCAGTCGGCCCCAAACCATACTATACTTAGTAGAACTTGGCAAAATGTGTTCAGAACAAGAGATTACTAAGTGCTGTACTTGACAAGACCATTTCTTTTTATAGCCTAAGCCCCTTCCCGACCTTGAGGACCAATACACTTCCTTTCTATTTAGTGTCAAGATGAGGAGTAGAAATGGTGTTGCCATGGTTGTGGAGTAGGGAAAAATAATCATGTTGTTTGAAGTTACATCCCTTTGGGCTGACTTACTTAAGTCAGTTATTTTAGGGTAAAAGACTTAACCTGTCTTGTTTGATTTGTCTGCAAATCATTTTAAATATAGTTAGATACTGCCAAAAGGAAGACAGACAAGCCGAATGCCACACCCATATCAGGTTATGTAAACCCAATGGTGATTATATAAGTTCTTACTACACATGGTGAATAATAGTGCTGTATAAGATATCCTGTTACGTTTTTGTGGGGCACAATTATTATTAAGAACCATATAAACAAGATATATTGAGGGTTTAATACAATGTATTAATTTAATAAAACACCCACCCACCTAAGGTTACAGGGGTGTTTGTGTACTTTGCGCAGATCCAGGATCTTAGTTAAATGTATTGTAAAAAGTAACAGGTAGAGTGTTTTGTTTGAATAAATGAACAGACAATGTTACCTATAAATCTGGAATATCATCCTTCATGTATATAATTATGTATCATATGTTTGTAGATTTATTAAAATCCATGTAGATGTCAAATATATGTTGGAGATAACAATATATCATTATCTCATCGACAGTTATTCAATATCTGAAAATGTCAAAGGAAAACAAATCAAATCAAATTATGGTGTTGCTTTTAAACAGTTTTTGAATATGTTGTATTAGAGAAGGAATCTTGATAATTGGAGTGAAAAGGGAAATCCCCCTTTCAACATGACAGTTATTAAATCCCCAAGAAGATGACACATGTTGCTAAGCTATCATAGATTTGCATATTTTCTGTCCTGAAGATAACTAACTACTCATGCATTAAATTGCCATTAAACAATTAAGTGTGAACATCGACCATGCATACAACTTGGTTGATTTTGTTTCTGTATTATTGACAAAGCTAAAATGGATTATCAAGAGATAAGATATGAAATTTGTTTCCAAGAGACAAGATAAGGAATTTGTAATACACTATTAACAGTTCTGTGGTACTTTTGATCCTTTGGGTTTTTAAAAATGTTGACTTTATGACATGTCATTATAAATCAGATTCAAGTCATTCAAAATCTGATTCAAGTCATTCAAATCAGATTCAAAAGTCATTATAAATCTGATTCAAGTAGATGACACAAAATTCTGCTTGATATGTGGAATCTGTAATATCCCAAATGAGCGATTGGAATTGCTATCTTCCCATTCTTTTTGGCTGTTTTGGTCTCTTTAAAATTTACTATCTCTGCCACCATATGTTGATAGGTGTTGCATGTAGTATATAAGTTCACATTAAATCACCCCCTCAAGTTATGCTCTATACATGGTTATGAACTGTTCTTGACAGAGAAAACCAGATACCAGGTAGAAAGCAGACTACACCACCTGTAGGGAAAACTCCCTGAAATGTCCCTGATGGCATCAGGCTAGTCTGTCTTCCTTTGGAAGTATTGTACTATATCTCAATGTATATGCAAACAAATCAAACATGGCAGGCTGAGACATTACCACTGAAATAACGGATATAGGTAACCTGTCAACACTATATTTGTCTGATTTATTTTAAATGATTGATTGATCAGAGAAGGAAACTTAATGAAGCTACATTACACTTACATCTCTTTCTTACATACATATTTCACATGAGGTAGTTTGAAACAAATTGTTGCCTAGTTAGATTGAAAGTGAAATTTTCCCTTAAGACATGACAATAATTAACTCCACATGAAGACAACACACGTTGATATTTAGCTCACCTATATAAGCTATCACAGATGCTGCTAGATACCAATCAACCTTTACATGTTTTCTCTCCAGAAGATAACTAACTACCCATGCATTAAGCAATTACATTTAGTGATGATTGCATTTTCATATTTCAGCTTCTTATACCTATTACGCCTTTGGTCCCTAGGGTGAGGAACAAGTAATGCCTCGGAACTTTTCCGTATATTTGTTTTCCTTCTCAATCTTGACGTTTGATTTATTCTTCTCCTGTATACACGGCCTATAATGACAATGGAACAATCATTTAAAGGTAGATTTGGGTATAGGTAGTTTTTCAATCTCCTACATAGCCTGAAATATATTATTTAACCTTGAAATGTTCTAGCACAATTATACTTCAGTCGTTCCCACTTTAAGTTTTCCTGTAGTGTAGGAGAAATTTAATTCAATATACGGGGAATAGAGGAAAACAGTTAATTTTAATGGCAGACATAAAATGTGGTCAGTATTTTTTTGTTACAGACATTATTTTCTTGTCTTATGTAGTAACCAGATTAATTTAAAGGCATGAATTGAAACAAATAAAGATCCCTGCTTTGTGAAACATATTTCTTTAAATATATTCATCAGGTTTGTTGTGAAACAAGTAAATACGGATTCATTTTTTAAAACCAGTCAAATCAACTTACTTGACAGTTTCGCACCCTCTTGGTCAAATAAATAAATATGTCTTGTAGATGTGAGTTTAAAGAATATAGAATTACTGAATTCCACATGAGTGTTGAACTTAAAAATTAGTCAAAAGTACAGAATTAAATACACAAGATTTAAAGAGCACATTAATATAATAGCACATCTGCAATGTCGCCTGCTATGAATCAATGAATGCTGTTTGTAATATTACATTTGATCATTATTATATTAACTATATGCTCTCTGTTGGTAATATCACATTCAATATTCCTAAAAAAAATAAATACCAGCATTTAATTTACACTTTTCCTAGAAATTAAAATACCCGCATTTCATTTACATTTTATCGAGCTGCATATGTCAAAGTTATATGTGTGATGATACCAAATAGAGCTTTTTTATGTTAAACAGATTCATCAGAATTTTAAGTGTGTCAAAGCTATTGATTTTCAATTGTTCTGAAAACTACTCGGAGTAAAGCACACATCTCATTTAAAATGCAAACATGACTCCCCAAATTTAAAACAGTCTATAAAACCTCATGAAGAAATGCCTTTTAGCTGAAAGATATGATTATCCCATCAATCTGCACAAATCAAACCCATACCCACAGGCGAATATGTTCTAAAATGATAGCGCTACACAGACTAAGTGCTTTTCTACTTAAACCATTTTCAGATTTTGGAAGTAGACGCTACAATTAAGAAATCATTCAACAATGTGGGACAGCAGTTAAAAATCCCTGTATGATATGTATGTAAAAGCTTTTCGAACTAGAATTTGTGATGAAAACATCTTGTTTACAGTTAATGTTTGTTGCACAACCTTTGGTATTTTAAACAACAGTTTTATGCAGGTACTTCTATGCACCACTTTTGCACGATAAGAATCAGCAATTGCTAAATTACTTTCAAACATTTATGTGCTTGTTTAAACATGTTTTTCATTAAACCTTAAAGGTTTATGACATAAATGTTGTACGTATACTTTTTTTTAAATTTCACAAGTAAAGACCTTCCAGTTAAGGTGTCATTTCTCTGGGTTTCACTATAAAGGGATGGCAAAGGATGATATACACTTTTTTAATTACTGTTCTTCATAATTCAAGATTTTGGCACTTAAATATGTCCTTTTCCACAGTATATATGCGGTATCTAGGTTAGCAGAATAGTGATGTGTTTGCAATTTGTGTCATTGGGGAATTTGAATCATTAACTGACACAGGTTAATGTAGAACTAATTACCAAGTGTGTAATTGCAAGCAGTATGTGATAGTAAGACTTCCTGATCTAACTTTTGCAGAAATATTTGATCTAGTTGTATTAAAAGCAACTTTAGTGATTATCTTTTCATGATTTTAGGCAAGTTCACACCATGAATCATGGCTTAAATTATCCAAACAAAATTTAAGCTAACTAGTAGTATCAATTAATTACAAATCACATTTATTCACCTAAATAAATCTCATTCCAGTGTGTTTTTGCACACCAGCTTAATCCTGAATTTCCATGCACATTTCTCCAGTTCTATCTCCAACCTAGTATTAAATACAAGATTTGTGCTGTGAAATAACATGAACCAAGTACTGTATAGCGGAATATTTTCGCGGGGTTAATTTTTCGCGTTTTCACTCATTCTGGACAATTTAGCGGGGTTTTAAATTCACGTTTTCAATAACTTGCCCATTAAGTTCTATGGATAACAAATATTTTCGCAGGGTTAAGAATTCGCGGTTGCCTGGTCGACCGCGAAAAGCGCAAAAATATTACCCCCGCGAAAATGTCCCGCTATACAGTACTGCGTGTTTCACTTTCATTTCAATGTATATACAACGTTCAACTTACAAAGGCTTTTAAAACGGCCTGGAGCCAGCAGTTTATGAATGTATCTTTTGCGCTGTAAATTCAAAAGCACTGTAAAATTGTTGTTCTTCTATATCAATTGCAGTTTGTGTAAAGGGGGCACAACGTTCTACAGGCATTTTTGCTTCTTGTTGTGCCTCCTCCATCATTTATTAAGATATTCTTTTGTGTAAGTCTCGTTTTTTTTAAAAAGATGGAAAATAAATTGATATGATATGATGAGTTTATTAATATCTATTGTGGATTTTGAAACTTGGTGCAGAAGTCGAGATTGTGTTAGCGGATGAAAGGTATCACTGGTCACTCTTGTATTGTACGAGTTGGATTGTACGAGATTGCATGTAATGTTGCTTTGAGTAGCTTATTATTCAAAGGGTTGCGGTATGCCTGGGATAACTACCCTCTGCTGATGGGTTCTTAAAAAGCATTTTCTTTCAATTGGCTAGTTGTACAGGTTGTATCAAAATGGTCGGTACTGGGATATGCAATATTTTCATAAAAATATTGAAAATAATAAATTGATCATAATTGGTTTATTTTTGCTACTGATAGAAAGGGCATTATGTTAACTTATTGGTCTGATAATCTGAAGACAATAGGTTGTTGCATACTGTAGCTATTGTCATTCAAATTAAACTCGGCGTAATCTGATTTTTCACATAACACAAATTTAATACTTTCACCCTTACTGAACAAAAGTTATGATAAAAAACTCAAAAACACAAAGGTTTCTTTAAAAGCCTGTAACTTCTGATCAAATTGGGCTACCATCATGAACTAAAATTCTAAGCCAAGATAAATTTATTATAAATTCACATATTTCGCATAAAAATGTTAATCAATACATAATATAGTGAAAAAAAATATAATAAAAATGTTAAGTAGTCGGCTCAAATGACTTTAACTCTGTTCATTTTGTGTTTATCGATCACGATGATTTTGAATTTGAAATGTTAGATTTTAATATCAAACATGCATCATCAGAACTTGAACTTGAAATACTTAAAGATTTTTGTGGTTGGGAAGTTATATGGCTTCATTTAAAACATGCATTTTTATCTCAACATAATTACTAAAGAAACCAAATTAAAATGATTGGAACAGGAATATTTGAAATTTTTACAAAATATTCCAAAAATACAAGACCTCTAATGAATCTAGTAATTGTGCTTTAAGTAGAAAGACGAATATGTAAATCTTTATCTGAAAATTTGAAGACAATTATAGATTGTTGCGTTTTGGAGCTATTGTCATTTACATGAGGATCGACATATTGCTGTTTTACTCACACATAGCACAAGTTGAATACGCTTTCTGCTGTTTCAGTCAAAAGTCTTTAAACACTTAATGACTCATGTAACTTCTGAACGCAATAAACGTTTTTCATCAACTAAAATTCTAACATAAGATAAAACTATCATACTTTTAAATATGTTTGTTGTTTATTCTAAATTGGTGTAATACATGGTATAGAAAATTCTTCAAATTTGACAAGTTGACAGTACCAATCATTTTGATACACCCTGTATTTATTTGATGTTTGTTCATAATGTTTTGTATGTTTTTCTAACCCTGTGTTACTCGATTCTGTTCAATGATAATTGTTCTGGGTGTTCGATGTTTTCCCTTCTTCTGTACTTGATCTTTATGCTAAGCCCAAGGTGCTATCCCGGGGGTGCTATAAAGTGATGTGAAATGAAATGAAACATCAAGCTGTTAATTGAACACTATGGAGTTTGTTATTCTTGGCATTTTATTTAGAGGTATTCATATAAGTTTATGTTGCCTTGAATTATTTGTATTTATTAATAATTAATACAGGATGTCTCAGAATACTTAATTAATGCCAAAATGACAAAATTCCACCATGAAGATAAATAAGTTGTGTATGTTTTACACACCATATTATGCATTGTACTTTTAGCTTTCTTAAGAATTTGGGATCACAAAATTTGGTTGTAATAAACTGAAGATACACCCAACAAATTTGGTGTGATCACACAATGCCTGTTTTTACTCAGGTCCCCATCAGGCCCAGGTCCCAGGTCAAACCATGATTGAGCAGTAGAGCATGAACAGAAATCTTTCTGCAAAAACAGATTTTTTTTTGAACCTGAGAAAGAGCAGGTTTCCACCTCCATCAACAAGTCGTCTAGTCATGTGACCCACCAATTTATTTCTGCAGTACGAACCTGCATCTAGTTGTTTTACTGTTTCATGTAAAAAATATTCCAGAAATGCATCTTAAAAAAGAATATGAAATTTCCAAATAATGCATAGAGTAAGCCTTTATGAAAATGACGAGCACATTTTACAGATTCTAAAGAGCTCATAACATGATCAATCAAATGTACAGGCATATATAAGCTCACAATGAGCACGCACAAGCTCTGAATGAGTTTGCACAGGTTGATATTTGAAACAGAATGAGCTTAATAAAACGCTTGTATTCGGAACTATTTCTAGCTCGTACTGTGTGCACGTACGAGCTAGATCATTGCACAAGCTGAGAATGGCATGCCCATAGAAAAAAACATTGACGTGAAACATTGACGAGCCTTTACCTTAAGTTCTAGGCTTTTTGATTATTTTATGAAGACTATTTAAGAATTGTTATGGGAAATTTACGTGACAAATTCATGATTATAACTACAAGCCTGGTTTATTATTGTTGAAATTAATTATTTTTGTTGACTTCATTGGCGATAGATGACCTTTTTAGTGACCTTTTCAAAATCAGTTGATCGACGCGATCAATATCGAGACTTGAAAGCGCGACCAAGTATTTACGACCGTGTGTGTCGCTGCGAACAAATGTCTCAATTCAATATTCCTCGTGAGTAGAATGTCCCTTAGATTATGAGTCTGTTGACTTACCATTGCGCCACTAGAGAAGATATATAAAAGTTGGGCGTAATGTAAAATATTTAAACAATATGCTGATGCATAAACTTGCCAAGACACATATTAATAGGATATTGGTATTTTTCATCAATAATTTGGATATTTCTCATCAAAAAGTAACAATAGTTTTTGCCAAATATGTTGCTTAACTGTATAAATACCATTGGAATGGCAAAATTACCAAAATAGCAATAAGTTCCATGTGTTTGTTATTTGCTCACTGAATAAGCTTGTGCTAGCAATGCATGGTGACGACCTTGTGCTTGCGGGACCTAAAAAAAAGGCTTGTAGAAGCTGATTGGTGCCAACTACAAGCACTTATGTGATTTTTGCGGACTCGTATCAGCTTGCAACGAATTCGCACAAGCATGTTTTGGTGGATGCATTTTTATAAGGGACGATGATCGAGGCTATTTTAAATTTCCTTGAATTAACTTCGAAGCTGCAGTATTATTTCATCACAGCTTGCCTCTAGATGTACTTGTAATATTCAATTCAGTTTTGGAAAAAATATTTCTTCTTTAGAAAATTGACTAGAATCTGTGATCTTTTGCAAGTCCGCTAATGTGTTCCTTTATAAGGGAATAACAAAGACGCAGACAACAAGAATAAAACATTGAAAGGAAACACTCAATTTCTTTGAAACAAAATCAAGGATGCAAACAAAACTTTGCATGTACTCATTTAATATGTCAAGGCATGCTATTCCAGATGAATTCTGCACTCCCCTACGGAAGACACTGCTGGAATTTAGGGATGAAATTGCAGCTGGAATTCATATGTCAAAACAAACCCTATGGAAGACACAACTGGAACTTGGAAAAGACACAGCGATTTTGGTATTGGCCTCAAATATTTGAAGTGAACCTAACCAACAAGATGTTAATGTCGTCCATAATGCCGCAGTCCCACTGAGAGATACGACCACATACGATAGGTTACGATCGACCTGCGACTGGTAATTGTAGTCAGTCGCAGCATGGTCGTAGGTTGTCGTGCGACTAGTGGGACTGATCGAACGATAGCTGTTCTCCATTGTTGTCCATTGTTCAAAACTGCTACACATGATCTCTGTACGATCCAATCTGGTCCTACTACTGAACTGATCGCAGGTTGTCGCAGGTTATCACAGGTCCAGTGGGATTCAGACTTATATGGAACCTGCCTGAATTGTGCTGTTTTTGTTCTTTTTCCAGCCTTTCCAGCTGTGATTAGGTGAAATGGTAATGCCTTCCATAGGGGTTGTTAAAGCAACTACTAAATGTTATGTTCAATGATCAATAGACTCATTTTGAGCTGGTTGAATTTATGTGCCGTTGCTGCTGGAATTCAGGCCTGAAATGAAGCTGGAATTCAATCGTGTTCAATTATCCAGCCGGAATTGAGATTTTTACCTGTGTCTTCCATAGGGGGAGTGCGGAACTTATCTGGAATATCCCATTATGGTTTTAAAAATCAAGCATATTTTTTGAGAAAATTGGGGATGATGCTGAACTTGTCAATAGTGACCCTTTAAAAAAAAGCAAATTTATGATATACATTTACATGGAAATGAGTCATACAATAAATGGAAAATGAATTAAATTAAATCTCAAAATGGCACCGACGCGGTGTAGTATATTGAAGTAGTGAGTATAGGTTTTCCATTGCCAAAAAGTTTGTTCTGATAGACAATTTAGATATGAAGAGGGATAGACCATAAGGTTAAGGAAATAACTGAAATGCTGTTGTTTCCAATGACTTCTATAGACTGTATGAATGATGATATGTTATTAATTCTCGAGTCTCCCACAAACCGCCATTCGTTGTCGAAATAAATAGTTAGGTCAATGGAAAATGTGATGAATCATACTTGATATTTCGTCATGCACCGGCAAAACTAGTCACGTGACCAACAGGTTATTTACTCTATGTACGAACCCCGGGGGGGGGGGGCACTCACATTGAAAAGCAGTACGGGGATGTGTCGCCCTCATGAACCACCTTTTCAGGCCAATTTTCCGCTCCGGAGATCCACCATTTCAAGCCATTTTCCCGCTACGCCTACGGGGACCAAACTTTCTATTTCGAACTTTTTCAAGATTATTTCTCTCAAAAAAGCCC
>JAUMTS010086672.1:238-16634 GCA_032273385.1 Ophiopholis aculeata | reverse complement strand
CACAAATAAATTTTCATTTAAAAATCGTTTCTGATGACGTAAGAAGTATCCCGTCATGATGTTTTTTAAATACCAAGAACATTTTATGTAGGTTCATTCTAAAATAAGGAATGTAAAATTTGATTCGATAATTTACGGTAAAAAACACAGTACTAGTTGGAGACCCATTAAAGATGAAAATAATGAGTGATGGTGAGATTTGTCATTCAAGTACTCTACTGATGTGTTTTTCCGCCTACGATTTCAAGTCCATAAAGAAACAAAGGTACCATTTCAATAGATACATTCTGCAAGGAAGAAGAAGTGTATGCCTAAATTTAGTATGTATCAGTTTATTTAATTGGATTTTAAATAAATATGTTTGGCTCTAGCTTTAATATATTGCCGAATGTTAGCAACGTTACAGCCAGAATTTGCGTTAAGGACTTTTACATAATTTTCATTTGACATTAACTTTAAATGTGAGCTGACATTGAATGTGACAGAATACTAGGGATTTACTTCATAAAACATTACTTATGAGCTTGATCGTGTTTGTGGGGAACACCATAACGAAACCAGAATCATTAAGAGTATTAATTTTCCCGTGGTAAACCCGAAGTTAGTCGGTGGTTGCCCCATGAAATTATTTAAAGTCGCCATTTAGAAGGGAATAAACAATTTTAAATCTTAAAGTATTTACTAGAAACATCATTTCCTTGTTTGATAAGCCAAAATCCGGCACAATTCAACCCAAAAAAATATGTGGGATTTCACTGCACTTTTTCGGTCAGCCAATATTATGACGTCATTTGGACGTCATGCGTAGGATGTTTTTACCTTTTTGGTGTATATAAAGAAAGGGGAACATCATAACTATACCATGGTACCACAGAAGCATGCATCTGGCGATTCCCCCTACTTACGAAGACGTGTTTCAGGAAGACGAGGGTTAAAAAGAGCCAGACAAAACAAAGGATACGTTTGAAAAGAATGTTCTTTTTATATATCACTCGCCGCGGCTAGAGATGACTTTATTTCTTCATTAAGCAAACATCACTTTCAGCAGAGATATTTGCGTAAGGAAAACGATTTTGTCAAATTTAGTCAATCCTTCGGAAAATGATCTATCAAATATTAAATTTGTATCTTAATTAACAATTTAACGTTGTTATTTGATCGTACATCATCGCTTTAAATGTTGTAAGCCTACTTCTTGTAACTCTTCAATCAATTGGAAAGCTTACTTTAAATCTAATTTGATTACTTCGAACATCTCAATATGTAAACGTGAATCCTCTTCATTACATTTATCAATAAATGCCTGTACAAAAATGTTAAGATGCGGGAAATGGGATGTCGATGTTTTATAATATTTAAAAGGTAATCGTTAATATTGAAATGTAGAACGGATAAGGCAAATATCAAATCTACTTAAGTAACCTGGATATAATTTTACGGAGACGTGTTTCAGGAAAACGAGGGTTAAAAGAGCCAGACAAAGCAAAGGATAAGTTTGAAAAGAATGTTCTTTTTATATATCACTCGCCGCGCCTAGAGATGACTCTATTTCTTCATTAAGCAAACATCACTTTCAGCAAACATATTTACGTAAGGAAAACATTTCCGTCAAATCTAATAAGTCGGTCGGGAAACGATCTATCAAATATTAAAATTGTATCTCAACAATTTTACACTGCTATTTGATTGTAGGCTACATCAAGTCGCTGAAAATGTTATACTGCTTATAAGTCTTCAAACAGTGGAAAATCTCACTTTGAATCTCATTTAGTTTACTTCGAAATTACAATACTACTATTCTCAAAAAATGCCCTAACAAAAATGTTAAGATGTGGAGTATGGTATATCAATGTTTTGTAGTATTTTTCAAGCTAATCGGTTAAAAAATAAATGTAGAGCTGATAAGACAAATACAAAATCTACTTAAGTAATTTGGATATAGATGGAAAAAATATTTGCCCTGTATTCACCTGTCATCAATATCAACGCTTGAGAGTAAATGGCACTCTGGTAACTGCAATGAGTATGCTGTTGACAAATGCTGCTATCTTAACTGTGTCATCCTGAACTTGTTTTTAACCAAATTAACATCAACACAAAGATTCAAGAAGTATTATCATTCTAATTATAAGAAAAGAAAAAGAACAATCGGATAAATTAGCTACTTTTTGTCAAATCTTGCTTTCTTATTGTTTTTGTATTCTGTTTTGTGTTTGTTTGTTTGTTTGTTTGATTGTTGTTTTGATTGTGTTACAGTAGCTGTTTTGTATCATATCTTACTTTTACTGATGAAACGAAGTATTTTATATATGATTCCAAGTATATCAAAATTATTCATCTAAATATCTTATAAATCGGTTTACCATAGCTACACATAAGATATTGTAGTAATTTTATGCCCATACTTCATTAAATTATATATATATAATGAATATCATAGTTAAACGTCGAGCTTTCTTGAAGCATTTTAAACTGGCATATATATTGCACAATGTCAAATGTCAAATATTTTACAAATAACAATTTAGTCGTAAAAGAGAGTTGTAAAATTGTTCGCAGGAGTTTCTCTTGGTAGTTCTTATACGTTTTGTACTGTGTTAATTCTTTGCTGCACTTAATTCGGCAGTACATCTCCACGTTTCGAACAGTTTTCAATGTCCATATCCAAAGAAAATTTAACATTCTTAACTTACAGGTACTATACTATATCTCAGTACTACGTAAAATGTAAACTTGAAATCTAGAAGCTTTGAAATCTAGAAACATTGTCATTTATATCCTGCAAATATACATCAACAGTCATAAATTCTAAAAAAATCACGAGGCTAAATTAACTATTATGCAAACAAAACAAAGCTAGACTTTGGCTAAATATTATACGCTAAGTGTTTTTGAAACCGACAACGTTGTCCAATAATTCATTTGGGATTTCAGTTGACCATTTTAATTTGTACAACATCCACGCATCCTGAGCTCAGTAATGAGAGCGCTAAATCCAGGTCCTATATCAGGTTAGAGTCATTTCTTGCGCTCTAGTAACTATATACTAAATGTCGGCAAATTATCTGCTCACGTTTTAACTTCATCTAGGGAGTGTGATAACTGATACAGTGCTGTCCTCTTGAGTTACCGTTTTCATTATTCTACTTACTCCATTACATGTTTTTTTGTGATTTCTTACCAATAACAATTTAGTCGTAAAAGAGAGTTGTGAGTTCCTCTTTGTAGTTCTGATACGTTTTGTTTTGAATTATTTGCTGCATTTAAATCGGCAGTACATCTTCACGTTTCGAACAGTTTTTAATTTCCATATCCAAAGAAAATTTAACATTCTTAACTTACAGGAACTATATCTCAGCTTTAAAAGCTTTAAAAATCTAGAAACATCGGCATTGATATCCTGCAAATATACATCCTCGGTCATAAATTCTAAAAAAATCACGAGGCTAAATTAACTATTATGCAAACAAAACAAAGCTAGTCTTACTTAGAGATGAGAGGAGCAAAGACGGTTATTTAATCCTGTTTTTGTTAAAGATGTGGTATTTATACCGTTGTCCCAGAAAGAAGTCGACACAACTTCAGCGGCCAATTGCTAATAAACTTAACCAAAACTGACATCATACGTTTGCAGTATTAAACTTTGTGTTTTACCTTTTTACATTGCGAATATCAACAAAATCCATGTTAAAATACGGCAGGTGTTCATGTAGTGGCACCACAGGTTATCTGTTTATGCATGATGAGACGAAGGAATGAATTTCCCCAAATCGGGGAAACTGGTTCCATATCCGTGACTCGCTTCAATTAGCCATATCTTAACAAACAATTAATGGATCGTGTTGATATTTTCACTAAAACAAGATAAAACGACAAGCACACAGCTTTTTAATACAAACGTATTATGTTAGATTTAGTATAGTTTTTTAGCAATCGGCTGCCAAAGTTTTGACATTTTCTTTTGGGACACACAGTATTGCACATTTGACACAACACCTAATCGAGCATGGTTTCCTGATTGCGGGTAGCATTGCTAAAAGAAAATAATCTGAAAAATAGACAAATAATGAGTGATGGGATGATTTCTGATCAAAATGCTTTCGTAATTTGGAAAATGACATTCAATGTTCTGTAAGATTTTGCTATCTATCAAATTTGTTAGATTAAAATGTAGGGCGGGTAAGACAATTATCAGATCAAAATTAGTTACTGTGTAATATTTTTAACCTATTTATCCTAACTATTATTAAACGCTGTATGCATCGGTATTGATCAATGCTACTGTGAAATGGCATTATTTTAACTGTATTAAATGTGCTGTTAGCAAAATGCTGCTATCTAGGTCATTCTATTTTACCAAATTTCCACCAACATAAAGATTTAAGAGTTGTACTATTCTATAAAAAAAAAAGCTTCTTATTCTCAAAACATTTATAAACGCGTGTATCACAATCTAATCTCCTACAAACGGTTGATTAGGATTTTCTTTCAGAGAGTATTTATGTATGGTATAAAAACATCAAAAACATCTCCGACTAATGTTATGAATCATATTTTCTTAACCATTGCAGAATTATGGATGATATCTTGAGGGAGAACCCCGACAGCGCACTGCATTTAAAAGGTAAGTTAACGTTTTAGTAATGTCCATGTCTTCTTTACTAATGCAGAATGGGTGATGTTTTGAGAAAGTAATCAAACCGCTCAATATGTAATATGCGACTTTTTAGTAGAGAAATATGGGAATTATTGATAGAATGTGATAGTTAAGTTTGTAAATACCCTAATGAGGGAATTCACACTAAAAAAAGTTGTTAATTTTAATTATCTTGTCTTTTTTAATCCTATGTCCTATGCCAAGTTAAAGTCATTTTCTGTGCTTTAATAACTACTTAATGATAATCTCTCACTCTTAGGACAGTGTGGTTCCTAAACTGTCTTCTTAAATTATCGTTTCATTACTTTGCTTATTCTGTTACATGTTCTGGGGATTTCTTATAGATAACGATTTTTTTCTGAATCTTACTTTCTTTTTACTAAACATAGTTTACAAGAATGCAAAAAGCAATAGTAAAATATTCATACTGGGAGGGGTGGGGGAAGAACATATATGGGTAGTTAGGAGAATCGATTCTGAAATGTCCTTAAAGGAACTCCTTTACCGCACTAAACTCAGCAGCACATCACGGTTTTACCAACATGGTTCCCTTTCCGTGTTCAATAGAAAATAATTACTTACAAGTACTCGATCTCTGTAATACATAAAATGTCAACTCGGGATCTATAAACAGTGTTTTTAATATCCTGCAAATGGACAGCCACAAATAAATCTTGATTATCTGTTATGCCAACACAAAACTAGGCTTTGAAAATTAGGATCTATTCTTTCCTTATTTCTTGGAAAGTGAACATAGATCACGATGACAGGAGCAGAGATGGTGATTTATCTTTCTTGATGCTAAGGCTATGCCAGGGAGATATTTATCAAACACATAATGACAATGCATCTAATCGAGCATAGTTTACCTGTTTCCGAGTAGTCTCGCAAAGAAAACACATCTCAACGATAAAGAATAATGAGTGATGTGTGATTTTTAGTTCATATACTCTACTAATAAGCTTCCACACCTACGATCTCAAATATATGTAAAGTAGCATCCTTTAAATTCAAATACGTGTCATTTTAGAAGAAGGATGTGATTTTCAGTATCTATCAGGCAATATATTTTATTATAATTCTTTTTATTTCTAATTATTTTATTTTTTTTAATTCCGAAAATATTTTTTAACTGAAATATAAATTATAGAATGTTATAGACTTTTTGTAAGCAATTTTATATTATTATTTCATAATGTTGACTTTCAATGTTACTGAAATTAATTTGAGCAGAAATCTGATACATATACTATGTATACTGTTCTCTTAAATTACTGTTTCATTATTCTGTTACGTGTTTTATGACTTTCTAATAAATACCAATTAAGTAGTAAAATGAGAGTTAAGATATTTTCTTACATGATTCCTCTTAGTAGATGTTTGTGTATAAATGCTCTGCTGTACTAACGACATCCATAACTTACAAGAGCCTCAGTACGACGTACAAATGTCAATTCGCGATCAATAAACACTGTCATTAATATCCTGCAAATGTACAGCTACGGTGATAAATTCAAATAAATCACTTGGCTAGATTGTCTTTTATGCAAACAAAACATCACTAAGCTTAAGGAAACCTAGGTCGTTTTCTCACATTATTTGGGAAAGTGAACATAGATAGAGATGAGATGAATCTTGATGTAATTTATCTTTCATGTTGTTTAACTTGAGATATTTACCAAGCACATAATAATATTGCATCTAATCGACCATAACTTTCCTCATTGTAAATACTCTAACAAAAGAAAACACGTCTCATATAAATCACGCTAACTGAAAGGTTGATTTCTGGTTCATTAACTTCCGTAATGATACTTTCCGCCTACGATTTCAACTCTATGTTTATATATTTTAAAGGTAAACGTAAGTCATTTTCCGATTTGATTTTAAAAGATGGTGCAGAATATGATTTTCGGTTTCTCTCAGCCCGTTAAAATGATTGGATTCCGAAAATGTACTTTTGACTGAGCTTTCGGATTGTTAGCAGCAACAAAGACGTGCGTGAGCAAATCCAAATAATTTGTTATTGAATATTGACTTTAATGTAACTCGATTTGATTCTAGAAGAAAACTGATGCATATAATGTCGTCTAATATCACAATTGTATATTATTCTACATATTCTGTCACAAGTACTCGGGATTTTCTACAAACAACAATTTAGTGACAGTAGAAACAGAGTTATGCACGTTTCCTACATGATTTTCTCTTAGTAGTTGTTAGGTTTTTATGTGTATGTTTTTGCTGCATCAAACTCAGAAGCACATCTCCGCCTTACTAATAAACAATTTTTAATTTCCATGTCGCACAAACATGTGACATTCATAACTTACAGGAACTATATCTCAGTACTACACAAATGTCAAATCATAATCAATAAATAGTGTTATCGATATCCTGCACATTTTCAAAAAAATTCAAATAATTGATTTATTTATCTAATCCTCGTTCCATGGAGAGTGAGCATAGATAGAGACGGTGATATTATCTTTCTCTTTGCTAAGAATAGATCAGAGAGATATCCATCAGGAACATGATCACATTGCATCTAATCGAGCATGTTTTTCCTGACTACGAGTCGAGTAGTCTAGCAAAACAAAACGCATCTCAAAGATAAACAATAATGATTGATGAGGTGACTTCTGGTTCATATACTCTACTAATGAGTTATGTTTTCTACGATCTCAACAATAAAGTAGAATCCTTTACAGGACAATATTAAGCATATTCATTATTCAAGGAAGACAGACATGATTTTGGGTGTCTATCAGCTAATAAAATTGATTACTTTTTATTGGAATCCTAAAATATACATATCCACAGATTTCGTTAGAATCTTCTCGTTAGTTCTGGCGGAAATCTTAAGAATTCTCTACAAAAGTGGTTTTGAGCCTGATGGCTAACGCCACAGCGAACCAAACTGTGAAGTGTCATGGAGGGAGACCTTACTCTTACTTTGCTAACATAACTTTGGGCAACAGATACATACCTATTGGAAACAGTTGCGTCAAATAAGCTTCAATTTGGAAACAATCACTTACGTATTGTTTGTTTGTTTGTTTGTTTGTTTGTTTGTTTGTTTGTTTGTTTGTTTGTTTGTTTGTTTGTGTGTTTGTTAAAACGCTCTAAAACAGAATTAGTGGCAAACATTGGGCAGGTTGTAACAAAACTTCGTCAGAAAACCAACTGGTCAAACTTTCTTATGTGGTGCCAACAAGTTGAATCAAATTTTATTTGAATCAAAGGGTCATGTTGTAATAATATTTAAACCCCTTCTTATCATGCAAAAGTTGGCTTTAAACATTGATAATTATTGATGACTAAATAGATTCGTCATTCGCAATTGGAGGGGAAACTTAAGGACAGCAATAATCTAATAAAATATGCCATTTTTTTAATTATTTCTACAAACAGATAAGTATGACAAACTTATTTCCACAATGATATTTATTCTAAAAGATCATCACAGTAAAGGAAAATAACACATTTGTTTTGGCTCAAACATCAAAACTAATGTTTTCGATTAGATCATGACTGTTGACTTGATTTTAACGAATTCCGTTTTTAACAGAGTCAGACAAAGCATTACAAAGTAATCTGAAACATGTGTTTATATTTTATTGTTATAAATATTATTCGCCGCGCCTAGAGAGGAGCCTGTTTCTTCGTTTTAGCAAACATCACTTTGAGAGGAGATATGTTTGCATTGAAAACAATTAACGTCCTACGGGAAACGGTGGATTAATACAATAATATTTCAACAATTTTACGTCGATTAGTTGCTCGTAGATAAAGTCTTATCAAATGATTCGCTTTTAATACTTCTTGTAAGGATGGCAAATCTAACCTTACATCCATCAATCTCATTTGGTTCTTTCACAAATTTGCAGAATTTGGCATTGTCAATATCTAAATGGGGACTCGTTCTATCCATGCTTTGCAATAAAAGCTTTTATATATTAAGATGAAGATGCAGAAAATAGCATTTGAGGTTTTTAATGGTTTTTACGAACGATTTAAAACTAATCCGTTAAATTGAAATGTAGGGCGGGTAAGAAATATATAAAATCTTCCGTAACCACTACGAAATATCACTTAAATAACCTACGTGTACCGAACAACATTACCAAAATGTATGGTTAAATTTAACTCGATCAAGTTTAAACTGTGTATGTTGCTGAACCATTTGAAATAATAAGTGTGCTCTTGACAATTACTGCCATCTAGGTTAATGTACATCATTGTTTAAACCAATGTCACATCAAATTTTTGCCTACCATTCTGACAAAACATGCCAAAGAAGAAAGCTATTTTAAAACCTGGGAGGTTTTATCAAAAACGAGTACTAAACGTGTCTTTTTACGATTCCATTTGTAAGGTTTTTAGTTTATCAAATAACTGCGTTAGTCTGTTATTTATTTTTGAATAGTAAAGATAGTTATAACGATTTTACAGGACTTTCTCTTTAGTAATAACGTTTTTACAGGGCCTTTATATATCTTGTAAATATTTTCTGCTGGACATCTAGTTTTATCAGCAGTGTCATATCCACGTTCTAAAAAACATTTTAGCATATAAATACACACGTAAGAGACTAAAGATTATCCTGTGTTAGTCACTTTTGAAGAAATTTCTAAGAATATGGAGCTCCTTTATTATTTTCCTTTTTTGTCAAGTTTTAATAAGAATGAGAAGATTCTTGAATCTGTATGTTCATAGGAACTTGATTTCAACAAGTATGATTTACCTTCATAGCAAAATTCCGTCAACAACATATCTATTACAGTTAACAGAGAGCCATTAACTCTTATGCTGACCAGGGTAAATAGTTTAATCATATTTGCAATCTACTGTAATCATGGTAATAGATTTCATATTTGGTTTACCCGCCCTACATTTCAATTTAACTGATAAGTAGTAAAGTCTTACAGAACATAGAATGCCACTTTCTGCATCTTCAGTATTAAGTTTTACATTTATTGCGTAACACAAGTAACGAAATTTCTCATCTATAGATATTGACAATACCAAATATTTTAGACTTTAAGTAACCAGCTAGATGCATAACATTTTAAACGCTCTGATCTCCAGCAAAACTGCGTAATATGTTTGAAATACAGTTAAAATAATTAATGCATCGTTTCCACAAGGAAATTTATTTGACGCAACTGTTTCCCGTATGTAAATATCTCTGCACAAAGTGGTATTTGCTTAAAGGAGGAAACGAACTCTCCCCAGGTGGAGTGAGTGATATCTGTATTATATATAATACGAACCGAAAAGATAATTATACTTCTCTGATTATTTCTTAGCATTATAGTGTATGATTCCATAACAAGTCCTCATTAGTAAATCAACAGTCATACTTAGATAGAAACATTCAGTTGAGCGAAATGAAAACCTATGAAGTTAGTGATTTATTCTCTTTAATAGTTATACATTTGTGAGAACAGGATTTTTTTCTGGACACCAACTGTAAAAATATGACACTAGACAAGAGAAGGATATGTTCATTCAAAAAAGTCTTAATTTTAAGAGTAAATGCTACAGTAGTGTGATAGTGTAATGTTCCCTGCTAACTATGTTTGTTTGATCTTTGTTTACTCGGATCAATGCGCACCAGCTAGGAGACACACGTGTTTATTTTAAGAGATGTGGAATACTAAAGTGAAATGTGCCCTGGATGACTAGATTGCACAAATTGATTGGAAAATAGCTAAATACGTATTTAAATATTTCATTTACTTTGATTTTTACATTTTTTTTTAATTAATGGCTAAATTTATAACGATATTAATTTCAAATGTCAATTACTTTGATTCTCCATGCATTGTAAAAAGTTTTCAGTTTCCATATCCAAAAAGACATTGCAAAAAACTTGCAACAAAACCTGCAAATGTATGGCCACGGTGATAAATTCAAATAATTCATTTTATGCAAACACAAAACTAGGCTCTTGAAATTAAGATTCATCTCATTCTCGTTTCACAGAAAGTGAACATAGATTGAGATGAGAGGAACAGAGACGGTGATTTATCTTTCAATTTGCTAAGAATAGATCACAGAGATATCCATCAAGAACATAATAACATCGCATCTAATCGGGCATGTTTTTCCTGACTACGAGTAGTCTAGCAAAAGAAAACACATTTCAAAGATAAACAATAATGAGTGAAGAGGTGATATCTGGTTCATATACTCTACTAATGAGTTGTGTTCACTGCGATCTCAATAATAACATAGCGTCCTTTAAATTAAGATAGGCAAATTCATTATTTAAGGAATATGGGTATGAGTTTCGGTTTATTGGAATCCGAAAATATATTTCAACTGTTTATTCTGGAATATTAGTGACGTAACAGCACATATTTTCGTGAGGAATTTCAAAACAAGTTAATGAATATTACCTTTTAATGTAAACTGATAATTGTTCTAACAGAACTCTTTAAAATGTCTCCATACAAACCAAACTGCGCAGTATGGTAGGGAGACCTTTTTCTTGTTTTGCAAACATAATTTTGGGCGAAAGATACATACCTAGGGAGAAACAGTTGCGTCAAATAAACTTCACTGTGGAAAAAGAGTACCATATTAATTATTATCAGGCGAAATGGGAAATCGTCGAATATTGTGGTTGTACAATTGTTTTGTTTTTTTGTGTGTGTTCTTTTGTTTGTTGACACGCTCTCAAAATGAGATTAGTTGGGCAAACGGTGGACAGATTGTGACAAATCTTAGCCAAAAAAAAACACTGGACAAACTTTGTTATGTGGTGCCAACAACTTGAGTCAAAGGTAATGTAGAGTCCATAGGGAACATTAATGACTATTTTGTAATAATCGTCAAAACTCTTCTTATAATAATATAACAATATTCAGCATTTATATATATATAGCACCTTTTTAACAAGATCAAAGAACTGTTGCCTATTATTATAACGCTGCCGTCAGAAAATTGTTACAATCATTTCACTTCAACTAGGGTAGTCATGTGCTCACTCTATTAGCAATTAGATTGTAATATTTTCCATAACAGTTACCCAATATCGCTCGCGTCGACGAAGTAATGAACATTAAATTTCTTGCCCAGGGACATAAAAACGTTGGCCGCTGCGGGGCTCGAAATCACCGCCCTGAGATCACGAGCACCTAAGTGAAAAAATAAAGGACATACATAATCTAACAAAAATGCCCTTCTATAAATATTCCTACAAATACCTATATCTATGCTTTGCAATAAAAGCTTTTAAACTTGAGATGAAGAAAATGGCATCCGATCTTTTTGATGGTTTTTAGAAGATTTTAAAACTAATACGTTAAATTGAAATGTAGGGCGGGTAAGATAAATATAAAATATTCAATAACCACTTAGAAATATCACTTTTGTACCCTACGTGTACCGATCAACATTATCGATGAATGGAATAAATGTTCCTCTACTCGATTGTGTATGTTGCTGAACCATTCAAGATAATAGGTGCTTGACAATAACTGCTTTCTAGGTTAATCTACATCATTGTTTAAACCAAAATCACATTTTCCCGCCCACCGTTCTGAAGACAAAAAAATTTTTTAAAAAGGTTAGCTATTTTAAAAGCCTGGAAAGTTTTATCAAAAACAAGTTCCAAACGTGTCTTTTTACGATTTCATTTGCAAGGTTTATAGCTTATTAAATAATTGCGTTAGTCAGTCATACACAAACGACTCTACTGATGTGAGACAAGAGCAGATATAGTTATAACGTTTATACGTGCCTTTCTCTTTAGGCATAACGTTTTTACAGGACTTTTCTTTATATCGTGTTAATATAATCTACGGGAATACATTTGTCTGGACACCTAGTTTTATTTTTTATTAACCGGTTCATATCCACATTCCAAGAACAAAGTAAAGAATACAAATACACACGCAAAAGAATAAAGATTATCCTATGTTACTCAGTTGTGAAGACATTTTTAAGAATAAGGAGGCTCTTTTGTTTCTTTTTTTTTCTTTCTAAAGTTTAATTTGGATGAGAATACCCTTGAAAGTACAGATGACCTATAAAGATAGCAACATTTTTTCCACAACATATTTATTACAGTTAAAAGAGCGCCATTAACTCTTATGCTGACCAGGGTAAATAATTTAATGATATTTGCAATTTACTGTAATCATGGTAATAGATTTCATATTTGGTTTACCCGCCCTACATTTCAATTTATCTGATAAGTAGTAAAACCTTACAGAACATAGAATGCCATTTTCTGCTTCTTTACTTTAACATTGTGTTTTAGAATTAGTTGCGTAGCATTAAATAAAGTTGCTTTTTCATTTTTTAATAACGACAATGCCAAAGATGATAACATTTGACGTAACTAGCTAAATTCATAACTGCGTAAATGTGATATAATACAGTTTGAATAATTGATACACCGTTTCCATAAGGAAATTTATTATGACGCAACTGTTTCCCCAACGTGATCATCTCCGCTTGAAGTGATGTTTGCTCAATTATAAATGACGAAACGAAATTTCTCGGGAAGCTGCGAGTAATAATGATTAATATCTGCCAACAAATGGGAACTCAAATGCTTATTTTCCTTTGTAATACATTGTCTAGCGCTGTTAACAATTCTCCATTTTCAAGACAACAGTCATACAGGTTGACCCAGAAAACTTTGAACCCAAAAGTCCCCTAAATAGATTTCTTTTTTTGACAATAAAAACAACTAAATATGGCAGAATTTTTTCAAAAGCTATGTGCACCATACAGGTAGCTTTCTGAAAAAGTTTAGATCATAAAAATAGGCCACACGAAGCTGAAAATATGTGTAATTTTGAAAGGAGTGGTATTTTGTGGTATTAGTAGAGTGCAAAAATTGCTAAAGGTTAGTGTAAACCCATTATTTATGGCAACGTTTTCAGCTTTAACTCTGCAACCGCCGATCTAAACCAAAAAGGTATACATTTTAAGAATGGCATTGACGAACCAAACACATTGATGACGTCATATTTTGGCGTACAACTACGGTTGTGGAGAAAATCATAAAAAATCTTCTTCTTTTTTGCCCATGACTTTCTTGGGAAGGCTTACTAAAAGTTGGTTTGTTACTTTTTTGTTTTTGTTTTTTTCGCTTTTTGGAAACTAAATATAAATGTCTAGACAGCTTTCTATCAAAATGTTGAAAATATTACTATACTCACGGTTCGATAGAACTGGTAAGTGTTCATATAAACCAAGTTACATTCTTATTTGCACTTTAACCAAAGGTCAGAAACACCATCTGTCACACAATCAATTGTATCTCTTATTTTGGAAGGCTGACTTACATGATCTAAAATTCTTCAGAAAGCAACATATACTGTGCACGTAGCTGTTGAAATTGTTGATTTTTAAATCTATTTAAGGGGTGTAGATGGAGTCGAAAAATGTCAACGGAATATGACCAAAACGTGATTTGAATTCTTCATTTCAGAATGATTATTAAGTTTGTTTAATATTTGTATACAACATGAAAGGTTGCTTCTAAAGCCCTCAGAAATATCCTTTTGTTGAAGTATTGTTTAGTGAAAAGCACATAATGGCGTCGTCAATGGAAATTGGGTTTTCTAAGACGAGTTTTTCTTTGTTTACGATTTTCAAGTTCGTCACTGATCATCCAGGATTCGAACCTATATTCAGTTTAAATGTTCTTAACCTCGTGGGAGAGTGATTAAAGTGATCGCTCTGTAAACAAATTGAGTTTACGTGGATGAGATTTCACTCAAAATGACTGATACTTAACTGTAGTTACTCCAAGAAAAAGTGACATTTTCGCATTGCATTTTTGCATTTGGAAAGTAAAGGTTTTCCTCTTAATTTAGGTCTTCAGTATACTTTGCTGCACTAAACTAAGCAGCACATGACCACTTTTATTTACCATTAATTTCTATAGAAATGCATACAATGCCAAGTTTAGATCTATAAGCACTGTCATTAATAACATGTAAATGTACCGCCACGGTGATAAATTCAAATAAATCACATGATTAATAACAACCACAAAACTAGGAATGGAAATCAAGACTTAACTAGTCTTCATTTCTTGACAATTAACATATAAGTTCAGGGACTGATTAGAAAGAGATGAGCAGAGCAAGGATGGTAAATATTACTCTTAGTGTAAATGATAGGTCAGAGACATATTTATCAAGCAAAACGATATTGTAACTAATCGAGCATACTTTCCTGATTGCAACATTTCAAAGATAAAGAATATTGAGTGATGAGGTGATTTCTGGTCCACATACTCTACTAATGAGTTTCCCGCCTACAATTTCAACCATATTAAAAGAAGCATCTTTTAAAGGTAGGCGTATATGTGTCAGAGTAAACCTGTATCGTTCACAAACATTACACTTTTCTGTTACCAAAATCAAAGGCTATAATGCCTACGGAACACTTTAGAATATTACTGATTGACATTTATACATTAATGGCAATGTTGAGTTCAATAAGTGCAGGCAACAAATTGGTCCCTTGACATTTTTTTATATCTACTGATGATGACGTTGGAGTTTTTTGATTTCGTCCAAACATTTGTCTTGCACGTTTTGATGTCAAATTAGACAATTTTTCGTATTATCTGAGTTAGATGTTAGATATCCAAATCACATTAAATAGACGAATTATTTGCGTAATGGGACATCCTGTTATTTTAATGACATATTTTGTAGATAGAACCAACAAGCCAAATTTGAAATGTTTAAAGCACGTGCGATGTTGTCTAAATTGTGTAACAGATTTAACCGAAATGTCAAAGCTCTTTCGGAGCTCTGGATTGATGATCTTTCAAATCGTTCAATACACCTTTAATATAATATAGTTCGTACTACGTAGGTAAACCACTCCATTCCACTCATCCAGAGTACGTTCCAATTGTTAAATATTCTACGTCTCTCAAAATAAACGAAAGTCTCTAGTAACTAGTTCCCGTTGATATGAGTACAAGACGATCAAACAGAGTTGGTATCGAATGTTCTGCTATCTGTTTCTCTCTCAATTAAGATATCACGGTTGCTATATCACCAGGTAAATGATGACAAAAGGCACAATGGTTTGACTTTGATATAATGAATAGAGACTGATTTTCGTTTATTAAGGCGCGGACATCCAATATATCCTTCTTATATTACTCCTTTTGTCACGAAGATATACAAGCGATGGTCTACGTGCTGAAAATGTTGAGTATTCTACTTAAAAGACACACGATGGTGAAATGGTCTCGTCTAGAGGACTTGGATTTCAAGTTACAAAAATGGTATGGTGATGAGCTACATAGTAAACGCCATAAGCCATAAAGTCTGCCATAATTAGTGCTCGACTTCTTTTTGGATATCATTTGCCTGGATTTATCCATCAATGGCTCCATCAGGCGGCTAAAACGTCATATCATTTCAACATGTTCAAAGAGTGACAGGAAGAAATGTATGCTGCGAAACAATATGTGATGAGATATACAAGTTCCTAAGGGTACTTGCTTACTTGCTTCGGTGGTGTTCTCGATCCACAATGGCTCTCCATACTTTCCTGTCCTGCATTGCTGTCTTTTAATCAC
Organism: Ophiopholis aculeata; assembly: GCA_032273385.1. Lineage (NCBI taxonomy): Eukaryota > Metazoa > Echinodermata > Ophiuroidea > Amphilepidida > Ophiactidae > Ophiopholis > Ophiopholis aculeata. The sequence goes on along the minus strand of JAUMTS010086672.1, from coordinate 399 downwards.
CACAATCCAAACCAGTGTCCTGTTTAGCACATCGATGTAGGTTAGGGCAGGTCTTCCAGGTTTTCTTCTCCCATGCTTTGGTATCCAGTGAACAGTATCTCAGGGAACATTTACTTAATATTGCCTTAATTTACGCCGTTCTTCGCTCTTTAAAAGCTTTT
>JAUMTS010086561.1:0-10493 GCA_032273385.1 Ophiopholis aculeata | reverse complement strand
ATAGAGAAATATATCCCGATGCGGTTCTAGTTTGGCTAGGCAAAGGCCAGGGTAGCTGTAAAAAATCTTAAAAAGAATGCAACAGCTGAAAAGCCTGCTGAATATATGATTAAAGTGATGATACAAATTAACGAGTTGATTATTAATTTAGCTTGGTTCTGTGTAATACTATATTTTGGACATTTGTAGGATCTTGAATCTATACACAAAAGTGATTTCTGAGCCGCATATAATTGTGCATCATTGCGACACAGATTATTTGATGAATATTTTGTAAATTTTGTGAGGCTTGTGTTTAACAGTTTCTGAATTTGTCGGTGATATGAAACAATACTACAGTTTTTTAGACCTTGAGCTACAAGGAAACATGAAGTTGATACATAAGACTCTAAACCTGAGATGTTTGGAAACAATGGAAAAAATGAAAAGTTGTCATTGCTTAATTATATGCTCTAATATAAATAACAAAGTAATCAGCATAACGATCTGTTTTCTCCACACCATATATACATACAGTATGGAGAAAACACATTTTGATAACTTATGAGCAGTTTCATTTTCATTATGAAGTAATTCTTTCTAAACCCTTCTACAAAGTGGTGTAATGAAACTATCTAGTTAGTAAAGAAGTAAAACTTATTGTGTTCTAGAAAACAATGAGAAACCGGGGGGGGGGGTAAGAAACCAGCAACTATTTGATTGTTTTATTGTAAGCACACACATATCAAGTTATCAAACATAAACGCTATCTCTCTGATGTTCTGTTGCAGTAGAGTTGTTCTTGTTTCAAAATTATTACGGATACTTTCAAAACATTTGTTCAAAAGAAATCATTGCTTAGCTTGTTGGCTAACTAAAACCCGATAGTTGTACCTAATAATGAATACAGTTAACGTATTAATTTGAATTAAACCGAGTTATTACTGTTGGCAAGATGATAAGACCTACAAGCTACATTTCTCCGAGTTTTGCTGTCACTGAAATTAAATGCATCTTTTAAAAAAATACAATATTTTTTCACAAACCTAGTCAAGGTTGCATTATTCCATACTGACATAAAATTTAAATAAAATTGTCTTGGCAAACTTGATTTAAAAGATGTGATACTACGCTAAGGCCAAGTAATATAAAAAACACGTTTCACGTCTGGGTTCTGGAAAAATAGGAAGATGAGGGCCTTTTTATCTGTTAATTTTTATTGGAAAATTGACTGAAATTACCCTATTTAGCGGCTTTTTAGCCCCGAATTTGGCATAGAGAATTGTATCTGAAAGGAAGGATGCCCTTTTTATGTTGTTGTTTCGTGAGGTAGGCCCTTCTAGGGATCACACAACTCTCAATAAATGCTTCTGATGCAATTTGTAATGTTTTAGAATAAGTTTAAATGTCTGAAACATCTTTAAAAAGAAGTTATGACTAAATGTTTGCAAAATAAAAAGCAAGTTGCAGAATTTTCAAAACAAGAGGCAGGAGGGACGAGAGAAACATGTTTATATTTTATTTTGTCTAATATCAAAAGTATGTCATATGCACATGATCTTTCAGAAACAAGCATGTTTTTTATATTTAGCCCAAGTGATTTGAAATAAGTAATGAATAATTGCCTGGAAAATTGGGTCTGAATTTACTACCTCAGTTGTGGATGAATGCATAGACCTATATCTATCTTTCATACCAACAGTGAGATAATAGAGAATAAGTTAAGGGCAAATTTAGGCTAAGAAATAATGATATTTCTTAAAGCCGATGGCGGTGTAAATTCTTCCTTTTTAAGGTCTCAAATTGTTTTCCTTCCTTTTCAAAATATTTTATTGCATTATTTGTATTTGTCAAAAATTGAGGCTTAAAATTTGAAATCAATTATAACTTTTTCCTAAATATTTCTCACAAATTTATAGTTTTGAAGCCAAACAATGTATTTAAATAAAAAGTTTTTTCAATAAACAAAGAAATGGACACCATAGGAAAAACAAATTCGCTGAGAAATAACATTTTTATTTTTAAAGCCATACTATATATCTTTTTTGGTGAAAGGCTAAACTTGTACACAATATAATTATGGTGCAAATCTTGAAATCTCCCAAATACTATCATTATGATAAATTTGTTTGCTATCTGATAATTAGTTTCCCCGGATATAGAAATTCTGCCATGTTTGAAAAAAAAAAAAATCAATCTCAAGTACTGCTGCAAGGATAAGAGCACCATGATCAATAAAAACATCCAAATATAGTTTCATAAGATATGTGTTTTGGATTTCAGCACTGATAGCAGCAACAATGTTGTTTTGAATACGAAAATCCAATAGCCTACATTGACTAAAATAGAATGTGTAGCATAAGGCCATGGTCTAAGACTTGACATATTGGTACTTCCTTTAGGGAAAAGCACAGTGCCATATCCAAATACGTAATTGACTCAAATGTAATGTAGCTCAAGACTAGGCATAATGGTACTAGATTTGGAAAAGGCACACTCCTATATCCAAATATGTAGCTAAATATATGGGACAACTAAGAAAAAGCCTTACATAAACATATATGAATTTATCTACTGTAGGTTGAACTTGTTCACAAATTTCCAGTTAAACCGGATATGTACATTTTGATCGATCAAATAAATCCAAATACTTCATAATATGAGCAGTATTGGATTTCAGTGCTCATATTGACTACAGCTTTATTTTGAATACAAACATGTTTACAAACCCTAATAAAATATTTGTACTGAGTGCAGGTTGAGGGTATATAAGGCCAACAAAAAAATAAAATATGTTTCACGTCCGGCATTTGAAAAAAAAGGAGGAAGAGGTCATTTTGTTGTACTGGAAAACAGCTCTGAATTCCAATATTTAGTGCTATCAAAGGCAAATTAGGCGTAGAGTATAATATTTAAAAAAAGGAGGACTTTCTTATTTTCTGGTTTTGAGAGGTAGGCCCCAGCGCGCAGTGATTACCAAACTCTCTTGAAATGCTTTACACACATTTGCAAGTCTTCAGAATAAGTTTCAAATTCTAAAACATATTTTTTAACAAGTAATAGGGGGGCCTAACTGAAAGTATACAAAAGAAAAAGAAAATTGAAAAATCTTCACGAAAGGAAGCAGGAGAGAACGTGAAACATAACTTTCTTTTCTTTTGCCTAAAGATAGGCCTCAGAAGGTAGAGACTTGGAACTTTAATTAAAATCCTTTCATCGTTTTCAGGAGATTTTATTTTCACATTTTGCTGTCACAGCAGAAATTGCTAAAAAGTTGTGTTTTAAATAAATGCAATATGTTTCACTCTCACCGATTACCCTTCTTTTATTGTGGAAGGAACACCTACCATTTGTGACCCATCATATCAAAACATACCTCTTGGGGTCAAATCAAATGTCAGATTTAACATCATCAAGACATGCAAACATCAAGCATGAAATTTAGCCTTAAGAATCAGGAGATATGATGAAAAGAAGCTTAGCATTTCCTTTTATTTTCTTTATACTTTTCAAAACATTTTACATTATATCTAGAAAACCGACAAGAGGTATGTTTTGATGTGACATGTCACATTTGACGAGCATCAGCCTAAGTCCTATTAGGCCAAATCAAAAAAAAATGTTGTGTTGCCCTTTTAGGGATAAACTTTTAAGGTCGGGTCGGTCGGTCGAAAATCTTTTTTTTTTACTCATAAACCTCGAGTCAAAGTCAGATCCCCAAACAGAATATGAATAGCAAATGTTGACAACTAGATTGTCAAAGCAATTTTCTTGCTGTGAAACCAAAGACTAAAGAATTTAACACAATTCTTACAACAAAACCGAATGATCCTATGGCAATGGCAAGTTTTGTAACAAAAAAAGGTAAAAATTGAAGTTTGAATACTAAAAAAAAAAAATGCCGACCCAACTTTTGCAATATTTTGGGTCGGTCGGAAAAGGGCAACATAACAACAAAAAATTTAGGCCTTATGTCTATATCATGTCAGATTCATATGACCATTCTATGTACTTGACATTTGACACTCCATCAAACTAACTGTCTCAGCTAAGGTCAAAATAAGAACATGTGACATGACAGTGCAAATTTCCTGGCAAGTTTTATCTGTTCTAACTTCTAATGTAAAATAAAATTGCAAAAAAGGAATTTCAAGTTCAATCGTACATATAGACATGTACTTGTAATCATCAGCTTACAATGTCGTATACATGTATGTTGTACATTTTGTAAAGCCACAGCTGCACCATTACCATGATTATATCCATTAGTGATGAAGCTCATTGTAATTCTGTGAAAACAGATGCTTTCATATGGGTAGAATAGTTGTAAAGAGAAAATATAGGCTCATTTACTCATACTTTGTTTGATCTTGATGACCCCTTCATACGATAGTTCATTAAATAAAATTCAGGTAGCATTTTACAGTTTGTTTTTTTATTTAATCACCATTTGGGATTTTGTACAAAGTTTTATTTAAATTTTGAAATTGGCTAGAAAGCTAGTAAAGATGTATTGGATTACACTTCTAGTAATTTATTTTATCCTGGGTATATATGTGATATGTATTCAAAAAGTATTCTCAAGAAAGAAAGTTTAGTTGACTGCAACATCCATCTAAAACTAAGGTACCCTATTAACCTATAAAACTTGTGTAAAGTCTGTTGACAGGAGGAATCCTGGACTACATTTTTGGGTAATTCAGGATACAACTCAGGATATCCAATACGGTACTTCCCCTTTCCTTACAGACACACTTTGCACGTCCGCCAAGACTCAGGTGATTTTCAAACATTTCACATTAAAGTGTACGTCCAATTAAAGTTGGATTGGAATACATTTTGTGTATGACAGATTTGAGTGTCAACCTGTACAATAGTAAATAGTAATAGCTGACCCTTTTCTTATTATTTTTCTTGCCAAATGATCTACAATACGAAAAGAAAAAAAAAACAGTTCTGGCTAATTTAGCCCTAAACAATCTAAACTTATTGAAAATATATATTTATAGTAAACCCAAGGTTGATTTTACATTCCTTATTGACAGTGTTCTCCCTAAGATTTACTACCTTGTGTTAGGTCAATCTAACAAATTTCAAATTTTGCAGGATCCAAAATTAAGCTGATTTTTTCTATTATTTTTCTTGCCAAATGAAATGCTCCACAATGCAGACCATTTGACTAGAGATGACCATGGAAGTAGTTATGCTATAAATTCAAACATCTGATTTGAATATGAAGTGTCCAACACCACAAATATACCATTAGACTTTGTTGTTTTATAGATAATTCAATTCCCTTCATTAGTCATCCAAATCTGAATCTACTTTCCAACATATCAATTTGATTTACTCCATTCCCTTTTCCATCCAGCCTGAATCACATACATTCCACTCCCTCCATTACCAATGGAAATTATCAAATCTAAAACCATTTCTCTCCATTCCCTTTTCAACCACCTTCAATTAACCTTTGCTCCCTTCAAATTTCTAAATCTTATTAAGTGCACACTTCTACTGGACATAAGGAATTTGTTTTACTTTTATTCATCCTGAATGTAGAACAAAATAAATTCCATTCTATTCTACCCTACTGATCTAATCCATCCAAATACAATTTTTTCATACTAATCTGAACCTCAAATTACTCCAATCCCTTTCCACCTAGTCCGAATCAAACTCCATTCCCTTCCGTTTACAACCTTCCTTAGCTATGTGAACCTTTCATTCCCTACTTTGCTGTCTGAACTTTCACAACCTATATTTGTTATTTATGTTAATGCAAATGTCTAGAAAAAAGCAATTGCTGTCTCAGAACAACCAGTGGAGGCACCAAATGAGCATGTGGTTCTTAATAAAATGTTAATCTCCAAAAGCTGATGAGCTAAAAAAAACATGTCCCTCTTTTGGGGAAAAACACCACCAATACATTATATTTTGGTCTCTCTCCCTCCTCCTTTTGAGTCTTTTCTTATACAGAGATGCCACTTGGGTTTTGAAAACAATTCTGAAAATGCAAACTTTCTGAAAAGTCCCTCGAAAAATTTGGGTTTTACATAGTAATTTTGCATTTGAGACAGTTTTTTTTTTGTACAGTGAAATTAGTGTAGAATCTCGATTATAAACAAAAATATTTTAAAAATAAATTAATATAATATTTCTTATTTAATTATAAAAATTCTGAGACTTTTGATGGAAAACATCAACATTCGGAATTCTGTGAAAAGTCGGAAAAGTGGCATCTCTGCTTATTGCTTAATCATCATCACTATGTCATAATCTCATCTGGTACCTCCATGGATAATAAAATCTTCTTCATCCCGATAATTTCAATACTGCAACACATTTTTTTTGGAAAACCTACCTGCTTGTTATTTCCAACGGATGCCATCACCTGCCCATTTGGTGAGAAACCACAGCAGATGACAGGCTTCTTGTGTTCCTTGAGAGTTGTCACCATATTTCCGTCATCCTTCAGATCCCACACCTTCAACGTTGCATCTGCGGAAGCAGAGATCAATGTGAGGCTACCATCCGGTGAGAATGCCAAGTCGTTAATGCCTCCTTTGTGGTCCATCAGGTGCAGCATGGAATCTGGATGGAGAATTGGGAGGAGAAAAAATTAAGCACAAATTAGATTCTAAGCAATGAACAAATGTATTCACATGGATCAGTTTATATTGTCAGTATAATTTCTTTTGTCAATGTATGCATCTTAGGCTCAGTCCACTCGATTCAAAATCAACAGTCAGATGATTTTTGAATATAGTGCAAAATCAATTTCCTGATATAGTGATAGAAGATGTTATTTTTTAAAGAGAGGAAAGCACTAAAACTTAGATTTTGTCCTCCCTGGGGCAATCTACTTTAATATTTATGCTCAAATTCTAGTCAAATTATATATCCGCCTCCTGCATGTTCAAAGAACTACCTAGGGGGATATTTTTCGCTTCTCTTTAATTATCATTTTTAAATATGTACACATTTTAAGGTCTACGTGTAATATATATTGCGAGGGGTTTAAAATTTGCAGCTGCATGGTTGACCATGAAAATGTTGGAACAATTTTCTGATAAACACTCTCTTTTTTTATTGATGGGAAATAATTACCTTTTCCAATATCATATGTCTTGATCTTTCCTGATTTCAAGCCAATGGCTAACATCAGCTCCGTCCCTGAGTAATCAAACATGTGATACTTGATGTTGGAATGGCGTAATTTCTTATGAGGAACGGAAGATCCGGGAACAGAAGATCCGAAAGCTAAGGAGAGGACCATATCTCCACATTCTACAGTCTTCACCTTGGAGAGAGCATCCTCTTGCTTGAGATGTCTCTCATGTTGACAGTTTGTGCAGGCATTGCTGCTATTATCTGCACAGGGACAGGGGTTTCTGTCATTAGTGTTGTTTTTATCATAAGTGATGAGGTCTGGATCTGCAATTCTGCAATGAAAGAAATATATATAAAATCATAATTAGGCGGCGAAAAAAAAAAGCATTAGCTGCATTGTTGACATACATGTATGCCCAGAATTATCAAATTTTAAGTTCAAAAGTGGCAAGAATACATTAAAAATTGATTTCTAAGACTCTTTTTAAGATGTTGTCGTATTTTACACAAAATGTATTTTTTTCTTCAAAATCTTTGAATTATAATACCATAATTTTTTAATTTCTTTTAGTTGATCAAATTGAAGCAAGGACAATAATCTGTTAGTCTTAATCATCACCAGAGATAAATAAATACACTACAACTTGCAGAACATTCCTTAAAATAAATAGAAACAACAGTAAACAAAACTAGCTGTAAGTCTCATTTATCAACAGAGATATTAAAATAAACTCCAACTTACGGGACATTTCTTACGGCATCCCATGGTAAAATCTGTATTTTGCAATTTCCTGAAGACCATGCAAACCTGGATCTGTCCGGTGCAAATGCTACTGACCATATGGCATTAGCATTGTTACGACGTGCAAACGGCACCGGCTGTATCTTTAATTCACACTTACAGGTCGCTTTAGCTGAAAAGACCGAAACAGAATTCAAATTACAACTTCAGAACAAGAATCTTGGAAAGGAAATGTAATTCTTTTAATCGAAAATTCAAATAATGTATGGTCACTGTTCAGGTGTTCCTTGCTCACGATTTGAAATTGATTATCCATACAATCTTGAATCGCTACATGTAGCAGTTGTTGATAACTTTTCTTATTGTAGAAAGTTTGCATGAAAGTCAAGTTTGGGGCCTGGTGGGCCATGGCAAAATCCTTTCATGAGATAATTTACTTACAAACAGTTTAACACAAAGATATTGCATTTCCCATCTGGTTTAAGGTTTTCTTCTATACATTTACAAGTACATGCAGGCCTAGAAATATTCCCTACTTTTAATAATCTACATTTTTGAAAGCTGAAATGTTGCATGCAGGGCTCAAAATTTAGGAATGTCGTGCCGCCAGTACCCTTGGTGCCCCTCAATTTCAAGATTTCAGTCTTCATTAGCTGGCCTTGGTGTGCCCTTGTGCATTGGCCCTGTAATAAATGCCCTTCAAAATTAGAATTTGAGCCCTGAATGTACATTCTTCTATGCCCTTGCCCAATACTATTTATTGTACATGTTTGAGAAGCATTATTCTTTTAAAGGTCACATCTCATGAGAATCCAGTAGCAAGTCTGTAACTTGAACCCAATGGCATACTCTGTGTAACTTGAACTTGATATGCTTCACATGTAGAGTATAATGTGACAAAGCATGCTGAGCCTGATATACATGTACAGTATGGGGAGATGTCAGAGAACAAATATACTGGACATTATTTACAAGATATAATTTTGCTGTGCTTGCATTTGGGAGGAAAATTATATTACATTTGATCAATTGGCCAAAGTCCACATCATTGATAGCAGGGGTGTCAGTGAATATTGCTTCATTTCTGATAAGTCAAATATATGTTTATCAATTTCAAACATTATTTGATCCACATAGCTATAGCCCAGGTTCAAAAAGTCATTTCAAGGTGAAAATATAAATTGTAAGACCATTTCAAGGTCATGTTATAAAATTAGATGGGTGATGGGGGTGGGTGTTCAAAAAGGTCAAATAATTACCAATTTTGGTAAATTACAATCAATCACAATGGTCGTACTCAAAAAATCCTTACTATAGATCTGTAAAAGCAAAATCCCTATTTATCATTTCATGTCTTTTTTAACCAGTAACAGACTTACCTATATCTTGGTGGGTAGTGTACTGGAAGCTAGCCATTCGATGGAATCTCGTTTATTGGTCAAAAAATGTGGTAATCCTGTAAATGATCCAATAATTATTATGCTCTCCTCTTGTTACTTCTAAGGGTATGTCACTGTGGTTGTGAAACTGCTTGACGATGTCTTCCAATTCTGAACTAGATCTGTAAAAAAAAGGTGAACAAGGAAACCAACCTTTATTTTAACCAACAAAGCAGTTTTCTATGAACAGATGTTGAATATGAGTCTGACTGTGTACATGTAGGTCCTATAGTATAAGGTTATAAACAAAATGTGCCAGACCAGGCTTCCTGTTAATGTGCGCTCTTGCGTGATCACGCTAAATTTTAAAGTAGCACGCACTTTCAATTCATTTTCATCAACATTTTGCGTTCGTGAGAACGCACAACAATTTTTATTCACAACAGAAAACATATTTCTACATATTCCATAATCATTAAATTTAGAACGTATTTAGTTTGCATTATTCATTTAAATATTACGTGAAGGTATGACATCATCAATTTTACCCAATGAAAAGGCCCAAAAGGCCGAATATGTGATTTGCATAGATCTATCAAATATTATAATTTCATGACGTAACTGACGTCATCAGTTTTCTTGACCTGTTTGTCAGGCTTATAGCTTTGCACATTGAATCCAGAATCCTAGTGACTCTCGTTTTTGCATTAATATAATAACTACATAAATAAATCAAAGGTTTTTTTTACAAAAACATGAATAACTATCATTATCTGCTACCATAAAAGTAAGTTTTTATGTAGATTTGTACACAATACTGACTTAAAAACTGCTGCAAAGTACACTGTCAAATTCGGCAACCAAGACCACTGTGTTTTGTGCAATGCAATGCGATCAAAAAAATGAAATTTGAAAAACGCACATATTTTCAGTTGCACACACGTTTTTGCTGCTTTCCAACCTTTTGTGCATGCGTCTGCACTCACACTTGAAAATCCTTAAGGCCAAAGAAAAAAAAAAAGGTTTGTCTTAGCTTTCCGCGCGCATAATTTTAAAAATTGCCGTTTCCCGCGTATTTTTTCAAGAATAAAAAAAAAAATGTTTAAAAAATGTTTGCGTTTTTTTCTTGGTTTTTTTTAAACATTAAAAAAACAAAACTGGAAAGACGATTAAAATAAAAGAAAACCGCATTCGCTGAGCCCAAAATGTAAAAAAATCAACATTTAAAAAAAAATCGCGTATAGCGCTAAGGGTTTTGAGCTTGAGTAACCTGAGACAAAATT
>JAUMTS010086450.1:0-10496 GCA_032273385.1 Ophiopholis aculeata | reverse complement strand
GCACACAAGTGCTAGTAAAGTACCTTCACCAAATTTCATCACAGGTCATAAACTAAGCGCAAAGCATTAAGTGAATCTAGGAACATCATGAAGATAAAAGCAAATTTCAGGCAAAATTAATGCTAATTTGTACATTTTTAGCTCATTCTTGAACCACTTTTTCCCATAATTGATGTGTGATTTTATTCTTAGAATCAAGTTTTGCATTATAGTGCTTAACATCAAAAATGAGGACTTTGCAGGAAAAATCAAATTTTGAAGATAAAACTTTAAAGCAAATCATGCCCAATTTATGCTAATTCGTGCCTTTTAGCTCATAATTCTCTTTTCCCCCATAATTGATGTTTGATTTTATTCTTTGTATTAAATTTTACACATCATTGGCAGGAAAATCAAATTTCGAAGATACAACTTGAAAGCAAACTTCATGCAAATTCATGCTAATTTGTACCTTTTTTAGCGCATTCTTGACCCGATTTTCCCCGTAATTGATGTGTGATTTTATTCTTAGAATCAAGTTTTACATAGTAGTGCTAGTATAGTATATTGGAGAATAATTCATGACTACTATACTTAAAATTACTTTATTCATCATACTAAATTCAGCTTACTGTCAGTTTTCAAATTTTTCAGTTTCAACAAAATGCTGTTAGCAAACTGCCGTGTAGTAAAGTGTCGAATAAGATGGGAGCCTGAGTTTGATCCTAGCAGATATTTAATCTCAGATATTTTATTATGAATGTAAACCAAATAGCAATAGCAAAATAGTCTAGCAAAACATTCAGTGAAAAAAAGTGCCTTTGCCTTTTCTGTAATATTCCATCAAGGTTAAAATCAATAGATTGGATGATAGACAGAGATGTATGTTGACTAGATAGAGGAGTATAAGTAATGACCCATAATTTAAATAAACAATAACGATGTGCTGTGCTGAAATAATGTTATCTGTAGGGTAAGTCTGGCTTATATAGTATATATGGTGTCCCAGAAAAAAGAGGGCCTGACTAACGCATCATAATTCATAACATCAAGTCTATTTTAAGAAATAATCAAAATGAATCCCCACAACTAAAAGTTACAGCATTTATACCCTCCTTCACTTCGTCATGATTTCAAGAACGCAGCACCAAATCGCTGGGGTAAAGTAAGAGCCACCTTTTCTATAAAGAACGCAAATTTAGTTTAAGAGGAGCAAAGTAAGGGACACCTTTCCTTTTTTTGTGTGTTGCGCTCTGGTTTTGCGTCCATGTATCAAACACTGACCGTTGATTGGTTACATATGCAGTCAACTGTTGCCGAGTGATCAGTGACCAATTGTAAAAGCTTGTTCTTGCGCTAGGTCTGCAGTATGTGGCTCAGCTTAAGGTCACATAAAAAAGGAAAGGCGGATTTTCCTTAAGTACCAAAGCGCTGGGGTAGTAACACATGCACGTAAAGACGGCGACACATAGCCCAGGCATAACAGCGTACTAATTCATTCAAGTACAGACCAAGTATATATACCATCACAATGTAGTAGATTAGGGTATATATTTAATTAATCCGTATACAAAAATAGAATTGATATTTCAAGTAGAGAACAATATTTGTTTTGGTACATTTTTTTTGAGACGCCCTGTATACGGAAGAGAGCATATTGAATGGATGCGGTGCATTAGTATGGGATGCAAGGCCAAACTGTCTATGTACCTCTGGTGATAAATTGGAAAGCACTTGTCATTTCAACTACACACGCACATTGAATATTTTACTCTGAAGGTTGATTTATTTGTTGTATGCATATTAAGATGACTCAGAGTTTTAGATTTTTAAATACACATTTACTACTTTAAACAAAATGTTAAAAAGAGATTCAAAATAGTTACTGATAAATGTAACAAATACAAATATTGTCTGGGGATAGATCCTGTTTTCATTTCAAGTAACCGAATAGTTGTGTCTTACGGCAAGGATAAATCTTGCCCTTTAGTTTCAATATCAGGAATATATTACCTTGCCCTTCAAGTACAATGTAATGAATCTTCTCCCACAGACGAATAATAATAATATGCTGTGCTTATAGTAGTAACTAATACCACAACAGACATCTCAATGCGCAACACATCAAAATACTCAAGGGACAACTACAAAATATTAAAAAACATGTAAAATTAAACAATCTCATCCTACAAAGAGAAAACACAGAAGATGGGGTTTATGCTTCTGTAGAGGAAGTCGAAAGTATTTCATCCTTTTACTGTGTACTTGTGTTATTTTTGAAATTTCTTGCTTAGCTTTGAATTGATGTTATATGAAATCATGCTCATTTTCCAGAAATAATTAGATTACTTTCTGCAAAACATTTGGCAAGTCTTCAAATCACGCACGCAGCAGAGAATCGCCATCCTGATGATAAACGCCCTAATTGATGTATTTAAGATTGTTCACGCACAACTTTCTCCTCATCAAGATAGATCAGAGATTTCAATCCTTCACAATTTAACCGCATTTATCTTTAGTAATCATACTCCCTACTCTTGCCCATATAGTATCGAAGATGGAAATATCAGGCTACAGACGTGACAATATCCACTAGCTAGTCAATTTCTTTCTTCCTTTGCTTTTGGAGATAAATATCGACACTCTAGACAAAATGTTGGTCTGCTGAATGCTAATATGTAGACAACACTGAAACACACTTCGATGAGGCCAGTTTCGGGGCAATGTTAGTTCAACTTTCAATTTGTGTGAGGTTGTTGAATTTTGTGTGCTCTGATTATTTTTGCTACAGTTGATTTCTTGGGTTAAACGATTTATTTTGAGGCAAGTGCCATATTTGAGCAGACAAGAAATACTCAAGTGGAATCATTTATTTCTAGTCACGACTGTTACTATTTGTTATAACTTACACTGTATTTGTAGTTTAAAGTTGCAACCAAGCTTTTTTGACAGTCAATAGAATAAGTTAATAACAGCAAAGTGTTTCTTGAAAAACATTCATAGTCTCTGATTTGAAACTACTTGGTTCTCTAGGTTTGTAAACAAGTCTTTCCCTAGAGGCGTCCATGTTGGCAGGTTGAGCTTTCGATACTCTAGCAAGTGTCATCTTCAGAGACTCTGTTGCTCCATTTGTTCTTTCCAGTAATGAGTAATATCGCTGATATTACAGTTGTGCCTGCTGATCCATGTCGTTTACGTCTGTGTGTGTAAGACATGTGGAATTCTAAAGTTTATTAAAAATGTCTCAAATTCAGTGTTAGTCGAAAGGTATAGTGGTATGACAGAGAATAAAGTATGACATACTTGGATTTCTTTAAGATTTGCATAAGAAAAAACGGTGTATGTGGAGTAATATACTTTAGGTAAACGTATGATATTTGTTTGAGATTCGCTCAGGGAAAAGGGTATAATTTCAGAGACAAATGTATGCTGGCAACTAAATCATTTGGCAAACCCCAGCATGCTACAACCCTCTCAGTGGCACACTGTGGTTGTCTAAACAAATGCAAGTATACTGACCATAAGAGGAAGGTCTGATCTGATAGTAACAACTCAAACTACACACTTTAAGGTACACTAGATACATGAAAACGTATCACTTTTTCTACAGAGATATTCATTTTCAAACCATAGTCATGTCGACAGTTACTGCGTTTGTAGTGGGTGGTGGCACAACACGTAGACACCTAAAAATGGGCACTCAGTTTCAAAAAGGTTGGGAGATAGCAGAAAACTTGTGATTTCTTTCTGATTTGCAAGCCAAAGAAAGAATATGCAGTGTAATATAATCCTATTCATATTTGATCATATTATGAGTATGCCACCTAATTCATCAATCTTTAACTTGGCTCGTTTATCTTGCTAGATTACATTGTCATATCCCCTCTGCACTAGTTTTCTTAATGCATTATAAATGAACTTTGAAAGGTGAATAACATCACGAAGCAGGCCTAAACCAAGATGATGTCATCATCGTTATGCTCTTATAATTTTGGCGTCAATTATCATGCAAAATTGATGGCCATAAAGTGACTAACTGGAAAATCATCACCAGTAATCTGAAGAAAAAAATGTAGATTGTTTGTCAAAATAATTACAGAGTGAAGTGAATAAGACTGGAGTTAAATGAAAAGATTGAATTATTTGAAAAAATTTACAGGTTTTATATTATAAATGAACTTGGAAAGTGAAGCAGGCCTAAATTAATACGATGTCATCATCTTTATATGTTCTTATAATGTTGGCGTCAATTATCATGCACAAATTTATGGCCTTAAAGGACTTACAGGAAAATCAAAACCAGTAAAATGAAAAAAATACCTAGATTGTTTGTAAAAATAAGTACGGAGTGAAGTGAATAGGATCGAGTTATACAAAAGAAATTAAGATTTTCGTATGCAAATAAGTACGAATCTGAAAACCTAAGTACACACATTCCAAATGTTTCAAGTGATCCTATATGTTACATGTATGACAATTGTTACAAAATGTAGATGATGCATATTATGGCCCATAACAATATTTAGGTTCTTCTAATGAAAAGCACTAAAACATTTTAAAATTATTTTTACATTAGAAACATGGGAAATGCAAAATTGCCTTTTAATTATTTCTGTATTAAATACAAATGATTAATTTCTTCAATGTAAATTGCAAACAAAATAGGAAACTATCAAAATTGATCCATCACTAAGTTTTGAAAATGTGCCATATATGAACTTCTTTAACAAGAAATCTGTGAGGCCAAAAGTTTTAGTTTGTGTTATCAGGGTTGTGTTAAGAGGGTGTTTTTTTTACACGTAAACTAAATTCAGGGGGTTATAAGGAATACTTCTCAACAATAATGATAAATATGAATATGTTTGTTGGAAAAAAAATTACAGAATACTTGATTTGTCCCATTAGATCGAGAAGATTCTAAATACAAGCCTTTATCTAATTTAGCATTTAATTGACCTTTAAATGACATCTGTGCAGCAGAGATACCTAAGTTCCATGCTATTTTTAGCTAAGACCATCCCTGCTTATATCGAAAATTATTTGCTAAACATTTCATATCGTAAGTGTGCCTAGCAGCATGCCAGAGTATTATACAGTCTTAATAAATGTACTGCATACCAATATATTAAACAAGTATGGAATTGCAGACCGAGCCTTACCCAAAGCTATTTGTATGTTTTAATACAGCGTGCGATGGCTGCTCTGAGCTATAACCTATAACAGTCTTATAACTTTGAGATCTTGTTTTTACATTATGCCCATTATATTGCCCATAATTCTAGAAAATTTAAAATAAAACAGGGGTTCACATTCTAGGCGGCCAGAGGGCCGCAACTATTGGATCTTGGCTCGTGGTTATCTATAAAGTGCATAAATGATAAAACACAAAGGACAGCGGGTTCATTAAGCTTGTAGACTTTGAAAATGTTTTAGACCTATCATGGCCCACCAACAAATACAAACTTGGAAAACTTACTAGTTCAAGATTTGTTTAATTTGCAAATTTTGGAAAGGGAAGTATGAATCATAACAAATGCTACTTCAGGACTTGACTGTTACTTCATGGACAACTTTGTGCAAAGTAATGTCTTGATGGGTTATGAATCAGAGACTTCATTAATTTTGTGCAAACTTGTACTTCAAAGCTTCTGTCCTCTTTTCACTATTTTCCCCATCTTTCCTTAGGATAGGATAAACAAATAAAATTGCTTCACTTTATAAGTACTTTTAACAGATTTACTGCCTAAAAATGATTACAAATGCATTATATGGCTTTTTGTCTCTCTTGAAAGGAAACATGCATACATATTTTGCCAAAGTTTTATATACAAATTATAGTTTGATCCTTTCATAAATGTAGCTTAAAGCAGAAAATGGTGCACTTAATATTATGTTGTTCATAATAAGTTTGAGATTTAAAGTAAATTTAATATGGTTACATGTTTTGGGGGTGTAACGCGTAGGACTGAAAATGATGAAAACAAAAATTGTCTCCCAAACACTTGATTTTCAAAAGAAAACTAGAAACTTTGGTCACCAAAAGATGAATATAATTTTTGATATGTAAGCAAGTACAGAAATCCTAAAATGGGCTCTCTCTGGAAGTGTACAATAGCTAACAACTTAGCACTTTAAGTTATAATTTACATTGTATCCAGTGTTGTGCTCCAAGACAGAACTAAGCAAAGCAAAGTACCTGCACATATTTTAACAGGGTCTGAAGATGGGTATATAATGGATAAAGCATAGTAATTAGTTCCAGCTTAAAGTTTCAATGTTTGTGTCTAGCAAATACATCAGTCTACACATCAAAGCGATCAAAAGAGGAACATTCTCATGCGTGAGCAAAACATTCTTGTATGTGAACATTAACAGTGATCAAAGGCACGGAATGTCCTCATCAAGGGAATTTAAAATCTAATTGATTTTAAGTATTACTGACATCTACCTTTTTGAGCAACTGTATTTTGTCTTCGCTTGTGCCGTGTGTGAGTTGTGAAAGAGGGAGTGGATTAGATTAGATGAGCTCCCTTGATACAAGCAGACTCATGTACTTAATTTAATTATCTAATGAAGATAACATAATTGAATGTTCAGTACAAAAACTGAGCTGTATGATAGATAGAAAGAAAGTGATTATTTACCATAAATTTTACAACGTATGAACAAGGAGATTTGAGCTCCCTTGGTACAAGCAGATTTGTGTACTAACTCATGTATCTAATGAAGATAACCTATAAAATCATTCATCGGTACAGAAACTTAGAATGTATTTTATAAGGGTAAATGACTATTCGCCGTAAATCTTACAAAGTATGACTGTGAATTAGTTTCACAACATTAATGTGTACAAACAAATGG
This sequence comes from Ophiopholis aculeata, assembly GCA_032273385.1. Taxonomy (NCBI): domain Eukaryota; kingdom Metazoa; phylum Echinodermata; class Ophiuroidea; order Amphilepidida; family Ophiactidae; genus Ophiopholis; species Ophiopholis aculeata. The sequence continues at coordinate 3,656 of JAUMTS010086450.1, read as the reverse complement.
ACAATTCTGAGCCCAGTTTATTGTAAGTCATAAGGGCTCATAGCTAGATATGGAATGTTCCAGCTGTGTGAAGTTTCCTCAAAGAAACATCAATAAACATAAGCTTTATCAGATTCTAAGTTAATAAGAATTGTTGATTTTGTTAAGGTTTTATTTAGAACTAAATGTGAGAACCTGATTTCATTATTTTAAAGACTTGAAATAAATTTCAATGTCTTTACAGAAAATGTAAATGTTTGCCAGTAAAGCTGATGCTAAGACTAAAGAAATGAGATATTCGCAAGTAAAATGGCTTTCTAGTCTGACATTTGTCTAAATCAATGTGTGGGTGTATACTGATATCTGATGCAAACTGAAGTGTTGAGGTATTCTGCATCTTGTCCCATCACAGACGAGCAATCATTGGAAACGCCGCATACTAAATTGATAAACCAAATATTTGTACAACCAAATATTTGTACAAGGCGGTGCTAGTATTTAAAAGAAACAACAAAAAATCTTAAATTGGTTGTGAAAATTGATCAGTCCTAGATACCGAGAGCAGGCGCTGTCGATAGACGTGTGTTTGCTCATGTACAGCATATAGCAAGACTTCCATGTGATAGTCCCTAGGGTTTTTTTTTAAGCCAGTGCATCGTATAGGTAGGCCATACATACATATGTTTGCAAAATTACTATTGAAACATTCATGACATTTGCGATGACAGTTCACTGTCCTAATTAATGTCAAGAAGTAACATTTGGAGTGATTTATTTGACTGTTTTGTCATCGTAACTCAAACTTATCAAGTTCAGTAACTGAAATGTATACAATGTTACGTTTGCTTGAACAAATTTAATTTATTGTGAAATATATTTGTTAATGTGCTTCATGGTGCTGGTTTGTGGGGCGCTTGGTTAAAAGTGAAAATTTGTAGAAGTGAAGATAGTTATGTAAGTAATATGGGAATGCTAAACATCCTGGCATTATGCTTGCATTCAAAACAGTACGATGAAGTTCATATCCACATTGTCAATCATGTCTTCCTGTTTCTCGATCACTGTTATTTATTTTCTAGAGATAACATCTCCAAGCAATTTCTTTCTTCAAAAGATGGTACAGTAAATACCCTAGCCAAATTTTCAATCACAAATTTTCTGCAAGATTTACTCTTCGTATAGTCATTTATCATAGTGCCTTTCTTGATAGCTCAGCAAAATATGTTTGAAATGTCAATCTTTGTAGTCAAAATAAGATGTCTTCATCAAAGAATTTGTCACAGAAAAGCAGGGATGAGATTTGTCTTCCTTTTGGGGCAATTCTCCTTTTTCAAACTTATATTTACTGTACTACATGTATAAAAGTTCACAGGAGATTCTTAATTGTCCTTCTTTTTGTGAATTGTCTACCTTTTTATAAAACATAGATTGCCAAATGCCTGAACAATTTGTATGTAGCAAAATTGCTTTTGGATTGCGATTTTATAGGCATTTCCAACAATCCCAATTTAAAGATTCACTACCATGTACATCATGTAGACATAGCACACATACTACCTACATTCACAATAATGATACGACCCGCCCATATTTTAAAAATCTGATCAATTCACATGGTTTGCAAGCATGCCATGTCCTAGTTCCTCCCAGACTTATGTAGAAAAAGATGGTGCTACTGATGCTAGGTACCATTATTCTTTAGGCACATTTCTTCTCTCACCTAAATGGAAAAGCAAAATTGTCGTTAACAAGATGGCTCTGACTGCGTGTGCCGTTTGATCATGGTTTGATGACATTTGATAATCTAGATAGACTTTGGTTTCCTTTAAATGAAATGGGAGGTTGTATGATATTCAACCTGCCAATTTGTACGAGACATGGAGTACCGGAAACATGGAAAATGAAAAACTCTCGCTGTATTTTGGTGATTTCAAATGTTTTTAGGTGGCGTATTATATTTAGGCGATATTTAAGTCAGTTTCAGCTAGAATAAAATGCATTACAAGGATCTGGTGTGCTATAATTGATGCTAGTTACTATTATTTAGACAGAAATGGTCCTGTATCTGATGGAATAGCACAATAGTGAGTAGAGTATCTATGATAGCATTCTGTTTGATCATGGTTTGATGAAATTCAATAATCTAGATAGGCTGTGGTTTCCTGTTAATGAGATGGGAGGTTATATGTGATATTGGACCTAGTAGTTTGTAAAGAGACATGGAGTATCACTAATATTGAAAATGAGAAACCATTGCTGTATTTTGGTGATGTCAAAAGATTTCAGTGATGAGTTGTTATTTTAGGCTAAATATATTTCAGCTAGAAAATGCACAAATGCTATTTACACTATTATATGTAGGCATAATTGTTCCAATATCTATATGGAATAGCAAAATTGTGAGTTGGGTGTGACTTGATCATGGTTTGATGAAATTTAATATTATAAATCTGTGGTTTCCTGTAAATGGAATGTTGAATATGATATTAGATGGCAACTTATGTGGTTTGGGAACATGGACTAATAATAGTATAGAATTTGTGATACAGAGACTTTGTGTATTAACTTTCATTTTGGTGATGTCAAAAAAGGTGATGTGTCATGTGTAGGTAACATGAAAGTGTATTTACTTGATATTCAAAATACATTTATGTGTCACAAATCACTGTCGACTGGTTGCAAATTGAATTTACAATCATAAAATTCCCTTATTTCCTTAAAATTTGTATTTTACTTGGCGGTTTAGATTTACTCTTTGAGGTGCTTTCTAAAGCACTACTATATGCGATTTATTCTTATTTGGTAAACTATATATATTTGGTTGAATCCAAGATATGCAAAAGTAAAATCCACTGTTTTCTTTCGAAAAAATTGTAGTACTTTAAAATGTGTGATCACTGAATTGTTCAATTCCATTTGTTTAAAACACACTTGAAGGTAGAATCACTAGCTGTACAGTCACAAAATGTGTCATACATGTTAAGTGACCAGGTAGGGATGACCCAAATCCTTGAGTCTTGTCCCTACTAATGACTCATGGTACAACGTTGCATTTCATTCCCATCAGGATGTCAAGTAGTATGATACACCCTTGATTTTCACCCCACAGAGGGAGTTGCAACTGGGTGACCTCTTTAACCTAGTATCTACATCTTCGCTTTGCTTGTATTTGTTGTTTTCTTGCCAAGATGCTCCGTTTGTTTACATTTGCTGGATGACTTCAAGACTATGGCACGCGCCATGGTGTATCACTTAAGTACAGTGTTGTATGTCATCATGCTTCTTAGCTTTGGTTGCTAGTTTCGCAGAAAACCCAATTATAACAACATGATCTGGTTATTGAAATTCTACCATGATAACAACATTGTTTATGTATGACTTGACTTTAAGAGTATACAATTTGTACATGAAATGTAATAACTTCAAGATGTTGACCCTGCAAAGAACCATCTATTCAAAATCATTAAAAGAGCAAGACAACTTAGATACCTACTGACCAACAAGCAGTGAAACAGGGACATAAAAACATGAAATAAAAGGCATGTAATTTGAGCCATTCAATGAAATAGAAGGAATCGTACATGGCAAGATAAAACACAAGATTATAATCTCAAAAAATTATATAAATATTGTTTTAAATTTTTTTTTTACCTTCTTATATTCCCTAAGTTTTTGAC
>JAUMTS010086339.1:0-10496 GCA_032273385.1 Ophiopholis aculeata | reverse complement strand
ATTTTTGTTTCTGTTTTGTGGTTGCCTTGGAGTACTCTATAACTGACCCAAGTTTTACTGAATAATCTATCCGGGAAAGTAGATTTTAGGGGGGGGGGGTCCATTTGGACCCACCCCCGTTATGCACTACGGGAGTCAACAGGGGGTTATGCACTTAAGTGTTAATTAAACAATGATTTCTGGGGATTTTTTCTTGGGCTGTTGAACATTTCAACCAAATGATCTATTCATCACAGTGTGTACAACTACCATGTGCTCTGAACAAAAAGTGTCGTAACTTTAGATCATTGTAACTTTTAATGTATTGTAATTGCAACTGATGGTTGTGACGAACACTATGTACAAACTCAATATATATTTTTTTTTCATTCTTTACAGCCATTGACTTTACTCTAGATACAGAATATTACAAGATGCAAGCCAACTTACCACCAAGAATGCAGTTTGTTGAAAAAGGACAATTTTTGGGAACCAAGTATACCCAGTCCACAGTACTGCAATCTAAACTACAGGCATGCTTTGAAATACAAGCTCATATCAAGGTAAAATGTTTGACACATCTGTATATTGAAGCTTTGAAATCAAGAAGAACTATGATACTTCCACACGTATAGACAAGAGATCCCACATTCCCACGCCATTACGGTCAATCATGGAGATCTAATTTATGGTTTTCAATTTTTTACAGTTAAAGCATGTTTTTCCACCGCATTCATTGCGACAGTGGCCTGAATAAAGACACACTTGAAAAGCTGCAATGCACACAAGGCTAAAGCCCAAATTTTCGCGCCAATAATTGTTCTATTGTAAATTTCTTTGAAATCTCATCAGATTTTACACCTTTATCATTGTGAGACGGACTTGTTGCTCTGCGACTAGATTACAAGTAAAAACAAGCAAATTTAGCCCATGCAAACGTTTGATAGGTTCAGAAAGGCCTCGCAATCAATCTGCTATGCTAATTTGGCGATCTCATGAATAATAATTGGGACGCACAGAATAGGGGAAACCTGGAAATATCTTTACACACACACACACACACACACAATGCAGGTCCATGATTATCGGTGAAAGTAGTAGTATTTGTCTTTGTTTGTTTGTGTCATGAAATTACTTGTGTATCTTCCATATGACTTACATTTTACAGAAAGACCTAAAGGATTATCTCAGTCCAGTACCATTCCGCCTCAACTATGCACTCCGCACCAGGGAAAACGCACGCATACCACCATTAACATTTTGTGGCGGCCTCTGCCCCGTACTTAACTACTACTCACCCAATGACATTGTAGAACAAGTGCGATTTATCCATAACTGTGGTGATGATTCCGTTTGCGAGACTGATTTACAACTCCGGGCTCGTGTGGCGTTACCAAGAGGAACACCGTACCTTCCGCTAGGAACAGAAGAAGCTATTTATGTATTTGTAGATTTATTTAATCAAGGAGAGGAAGCACATATGACGCAGGTTAAAATCACATATCCTGAAGAGGTCGCATTTGTACGGGTGGAAAATATAGGGGTGAGTGGTATGAACTATAATCTTTTTTGAAACGGTACTTTAAGAAAATGTGAGTGTGTGCTTAACCACTTTGCTGCTACTAGCTATTGTTATCAGCATGTACACTTCTGTGCTGAGCAACATGAGTTGTCATCTTTTTTGACCTGATGTTTCAGGCTTTGCAGTGTTTCTAAACTTTATTGGACAAGAACGCAAAATGGAACCACCAATAAATCATGCTCTTATATGCAATGAGCTAGGTATCTTCAATAGGCTTGCTGTGCGACGACTGCCAAAACATCAACAAATTTCTGATCTATTATTGGACAAGAAAGCAAAATGGAACCGCCAATAAATCATGCTTTTATATGCAATGAGCTAGGTATCTTCAATAGGCTTGCTGTGCGACGACTGCAACAACATCAACAAATTTCTGAGCTATATCCGTTATTCAAACGGGGCGCACGCAGTGCATGTGCTGTTTATTAACAGGATGTGCAGTGAAATGGTTAAACATTGTGTGTTTATCATAAATTGGTGGTATACTTTGAAAAATTATTCAAACAAAATGGACATAATGTTGTCATAGTTGAATTTGAGAAAGAGTTGCATTTCGTTAGTTGAAAAATACAGACCAAAACGATTTTGCAAGCTGAATTGTCTGTTTTGATATAGAATAAATAAAATTGTGGAGATCTATGTGAATGTCAAAAATTAAATATACCATCTTAGGCAGTTTACTCATTACTATAATAATTATTTCCGTAACTTTCAGAATGTTCCCATTTTTGTTGTGAGAGAAACCGAATAACAGGGTTGTTTTTCTTTTTCAACAGAATCAAGAGACCTTAGTGCTTTGTTTTCCCATAGACATAGTAAATAGGACAGCTGCAATTATATGTGATGTTGATAACCCTATGAGAGCACATTCAAGGGTAAGTGCAAGATATTTTTTATTATGAAAAAACAAATCATGAGCGTGCATTTGCCTTTACCAAACCAGTGAAATCTTCCAAGTCTTTCACAATATCCTGCAACCAGACCCGTAGCCGGGACTGAATTTGGGAGGGTGCAGGACTCCAAAAAGGGGACTCATCCAATCCCAAGTAAAAACACAAATTTTGCACAAAAATGCATCCAAATATTACCCATTTTGTGGTAAAATGTGGACATTTTGGCTGATTTGGTGAAGGACGTCGCACCCCCACTGGTTGTACGGGTTGGCTGCAACCACCTTAAAGTGCCAATTTAGGAACAGCCTCACAGAAAACAATTTCACCATCATGAATCATGTCAAATCTGATTATATCAGTTCAGAACTGAAAAAAGAACAGTTTAGGCGACAAAAATTAAAAAAAGGATGTTTTACGGGTGGATGGACCGGTCAAGTAGGATCCTTTTGTTTTTTTACCTAAAATGTTACAAAAATCTGGAAAAATCTAAACATTTTTTGAAACAATTTTTCTAAACATTTCCGGCCAAAAAACGTCTGATTTGACATGATTTTAGTCAATTGTTGGCAAAACAAATCTCAAAAAGGCAAAATTTGGGTTGGTCAGGCCCATAAAACAGAGGGTTTTTTCCGTTGTCTTTATATAACAAAATGTAGCAAGGTGACAGTTGATCAGTTGCCTGATGAAGTTTGAAAGTTCCACAAGCAATAAGCCTAAAACTGGAAGTTCCAGTTATTAGATTTATTTCCAAATTATGTTGATTTCAATTAATGACAGACTGCATCTTTTCACTCTTAGATAGCAGTTTTATCTTACATATGTTATTTATATTGTTTTCCAACAGAGTCGTTTCAGAGTGAGGTTATCAGTTGAAGGTGTAGGGCGGAGGTCACCCAACTTGGATGTCCAAGTCCAAGCAGCTACATCAAGTCTCGAACATAATTCCACATTAGCAGATAACTTTGTGTTTATAAGTCTACCAGTCAGAATAGAAGCTGATGTCACTATATCAGGGTAAGTGGGCCATCCCTCCACCTCACACACACCTGTATACCCACACAACTCATTTGTCAGAAAATTTATACTACACATTTTTGTGGTGCGTCTGTTTGATAGGCGGGAAATCCTAACCAACCAACCAACCAACCAACCTATGCCCTATGGTTAGATGGGAAATCCTAACCAACCTATGCCCTATGGTTAGGCGGGAAATCCTAACCAACCAACCAACCAACCTATGCCCTATGGCTAGGCGGGAAATCCTATAACCAACCAACCAACCTATGCCCTATGGTTAGGCGGGAAATCCTATAACCAACCAACCAACCTATGCCCTATGGTTAGGCGGGAAATCCTAACCAACCAACCAACCTATGCCCTATGGTGAAAGTTAATAAACATTGCATTAAGCCGTTGTAATGATGATACTGGTGATTATGGGTGATTATGGGTTAAGATGTATCTACGCTATCAGGCGAACAAGGTGCTTAAATATTAATAGCCAGATACAGTTCTGACATAGGCTACCACATACTCATCCACAACAAAATGCAAGAGAAGTACTGCACAACCCATTTTGCCTTTAGTAGTATAAATCCAGTGAGAAATCAGATCCATACCAAGTTTTAACCATCATTCTAGCAGGAATTTATATTCATGAAATCATATGAAGTTTGTTATTAATATCATTGAGAGATAATTAGACAATATAAAATTGTGATTTCAGAGTTACCCACCCTGAGCAGGTGTTCTATGGTGCCTCACGTACATTGGAGAAAGACAGCTCACTTAAGGGTATAGAGAAGGGAATGGATGGCAACATGCTACCCACGATGTCACCCAGAGACAAGGAGAAAACTAGAGAAGAAATATTGGATGAAAAAGTTGGACCTAAATTTAGGCATATTTATGATGTAAGTATGTGCATGGTCTGTAACGTTTTAATCTGATACACATCAGAGAAAGACAGGGTATTGATGTTTTACAGAAAAATAAAGTATGAATCGGTCATTTACGATAGAAATTATTCAACTAGTATGTCACTTAATTTTGTATTAAGAAACCAGTTCTCTAACACCCCAATTTTGGCGCACCGTTCAGTTCCGTAAGCCCCCAGTTTCGGCGCTTCAAGCCACACACCTATACCAAAATGAAAGTCGAGTACCCCGCAGGAGATCTAATAGCAACAAAATGAATGGAACCTAAAATGCACAAGATTTCTCTTCATAACCAAAAGCTTATTTTCTCTTAAAATGGCTATCAATACGTAATGTATCCTAGTAGTGAAGTAGGTCTACTTTCACTCACAGTAAAATGGTCGCGCAAGGAAACAAGATATGAAAATACGCCTGATATCAAAAGAGATTCAATTACTTATTATAATTATAAAGTTCATGTCACTGCCAGTTAATGACAAATTATGAGAATTGAATCATTGTGTACCAGTACTACCACTCGATATCATTAATTATAGAAGTCGTCCTATCATTGTCAGTATCAGTTCATTGAGGAAGCAATAATGCAGAGTAAAGGGGATTGATCAAATTTCACAATTCTAGCAATTCATATACCCCAAACGGTCTCTGGTTACGTGATTTTGTGCTCATAATTAGGCTGTCAATATGTCAACTTCATGCTTGAAACAATATGGACGGAGATTTGAAACGAAATATTTGATTAAAAAATGTTTAGCAGAAGATAGCAGAAGCTAGTAACACTGCTACAGGTTTAAGGAGTGCCGTACTAGTTAAATAATTTCTATCGTAAATGACCGAATCATACTTTATTTCAGAATGAACCCTTGGGACTTGTAATCTTAGTCTGGAATACACTAAGTCTAAAAAGTGACAGGAAGCTAGGAAACAGGGATCTGGACTTATTTGGGGATATAATTGTGAATTCCAAAGAAAAGCCATGAGGTTTGGAAAGAGAACTGGACTTCATCCCAGTCTGGAATAAGTTAGATCAAAGACTTAAACAAAGGAAACAAATATGTCAAGGGGTTTGGGGAGACAGCTGGACTTGATCCCAGTCTGGAATATGTTAGATCCCAGATTTGATACAAAGGAAACAAAGATGTCAGGGGGTTTCTTGAGACAGCTGGACTGGATCCCAGTCTGAAATATATATATGCAAGATCCAAGAAATAACTGGGATGAACAGAGAGATATGGTTGTTAACTTAGATTGTGTAAATGTATAGTACTGTTCAACCATATAATAAGTCCTTGATTCAACCAAGGCAGGTCAATGACATTTTTTTAAAGGTTTTAGACTGTTTTTTCTAAAATTAAAAACTGCAGACTGGTCTGCAGGTCCTGCACACACTGTAGATCCTGTCCTGTGCAGACTGGTCTGCAGGTCCTGCAGTCTGCACTGGTCTGCACAATAGTGCAACCGGGGAAAGTTTGACAAACCCAAGATATTTATTTGGTAACAAAATCAGCTAGAACTAATGACACTATGTGTGATCATCATTTGATCAAGCAAAATCAGTCTGAGGTCGGATATTTTGTTTGTAAATCGTAACTTTGTTTCTTACTGTTTTTGGAACTCTTTAACTGCTCATATTTTTCGTAATATGGTATATAGCCCTACACTTATTTAGAAAGTTAAATATGCCCAGCTTCAAACTGATTTTGCCTAAACAGTTCAGTTTATTAACATTATCCTACATACAGATATAGTTAAACACAAATACAATAAGCTTTATACAAAATGCAACAACTGTAAGTAATAACATTATATATCGAATGCTACCCGAGAATCAAAAGCAGATTTTACAAATTTGATAACTGGTGCAAGGCTATCGTAATCCTGAAATCCCATTAGTAAAATGAAAAGTTCACTATCAGTCAAGTTGTCAATATCATAAATTTCAGAAATCTCAGTTAACATTTTTGAGCGAATATCTTTATAAAAGGTACATTTCAACATAAAATGTAATTCGTCTTCCACCTCATTTAAAGAACATAGAGTACAAAACCTTTGCTCAGGAGGAATTTTGGGACGAAAATGACGCCCTTTTTCGATCATAAGTGAATGAGCACTAACATGTAAAACAACATTCTTGTATCTATGATACCGAAAGTGTTTCTATGGTGGGCATTGGATAGCGTGCTATTTGAATGGCTGAGTTGAGATCTTTTGGATCCAAACAGAGCAGCAATTCATTTCATTTGCTCAACGGGGCACTAATTGGCATCAAATTAGACAGTGGTTTGATTTTGACTTTATGTTATTGGATCACTAATAGGGTTAAGTTTATCAAAACAATTTCCAAACCCTTCTCTATATTGATACATTTTCATTTTTACTATATACAAATGACATTGTTTGAGATATTTATGACGCTTTAAAAATAGACATAGAGTTTGTTGACACCCTGTGTATTTACCAATGCGATGATTTTTGACCCGGTGGCGCATTTTCCTTTTCAGTAAGTCCAGTGTGCTGTAAGTCTAAACTAAACCCTACGTTTGGAACCCATACATGTTGAACTTGTAGCCTAGCATAATACATTGCATGAGAGCTAGCTAACAACCAGACTGGTATATAATCAGCATTCGATTCAATATCCAACCAATTTCTTCATGTTGAAATATGGCAATGTTGTTTTTATGCTTTTTGAGATAACGGTACGTATTTTTAGGAACACGTCAATATTTGAGTTCTCAATTTAATTATGTATTATTGTATACTGTTGAGCGGCATATAATCCATAGGGTCCATTATACTCTTATAGGAAGCCATATCACGGAAATATGAAGTACACAATCACGTACACAATGTGACTGAGTAGTGTACGTGTATAGGCTCCTTATCATATCTATACAGTTATTATGTAGCTATATAGAATTTGTAGCTTTGATTTGACCTTTACTGATTAGAGATCGATATTGGAGCAGAGTTAAATTGTTATAAATAAAATAATAGATTTCGAACATATCATTACAATTGCTGAAATTGGACAATGAAATAGAGGTGCATGTATTTGAGAAGTTCATCAGTTGGTCAAACCACATATTAATCAGACATGGCTTCATTCTAGATTTGTTCATGTACTTTTACTTATGACTACTTAATCACATTAAATTCATATTGTTTCTTACCAATATTACAGTTTGAATTGTTTAAATTCACAGCAATTCGTCTTCTGAAGTTTTTATTTATACTGGAGGCTGGAGCAGTGCAGTGGAGTCATCAAAAGTCCAATCATGATGGTTAACTGCGAAAAAAACACCCCTATTAAGGAAAGCAATATATCGACCGAATACCGTAATTTCATGAACATGAGCCGCGGCTATACGTTGTTTGTCGTCAGGATTGGAATTGAATCAGAAATTGTGTATCCTTTAGTGTAAACCCTATAAAGATGTCGCACTGTCTTTCATGAGAGATTAACTAAAACTCCTCACGAATAATTAAATCAGATGTATCTTTATCTAGAACTGCTGCGTAATAATCAGTGGAACATTGCCTTAAAATGGACGGAGACGGTCACAACACCAACCCTTTAAGGCACTCACATTCTCATAACTTCTTTGGTAGATCAAGGGAATTAAACACTATCATAGAATATATTTTGAACTGTGCCCTTGATACCAATAAAAATGCTATACAGATTATCCATATTACGGGGCCTCGAGCTATCGGGAAGACAAGATTGGCGAAACAAGTTCTCCACGAAATAGACGACGAGTCTATGCAGAGAACACTGTCCAGGTTAAACGGGCTTCCTTTCAGGTCTTATTTTATAGACCTGCAAAAGGAATCTAAAATGGCAAATGTCTTACAATTAATTGGGTCTGAATGCGATTGTTCTGGTTCTCATAGAAGTGGACGGAAGCTTATACGTTCACTCGCTACCCGCAACCATCCGAATACTTGTGGTGAGATATTAGTTTTAGATGGAATCGATGATTTGCTTTTAGCTGAAGAGTCTGGTGCAGAATGTTTAGTATTTTGTCAAGATATTGTATCTGAAACTACAGATCGTTTTAAACTATTCCTCATCCTAACATCTGCTGTTAGATTCCAACTACCAAGATGTCAGACGAAACATCATGTCGTCAGCCTTAATCCTTTGACCATTGGTGAGGCCAAGAATGGTTTGCTGGGCATTACAAACCATGAAAACTATTGCCAGTACTTAGATGATTTAGCAGAGTATTCAGTTGGTTTTCCAATAGCCGTCTTACTTATTGGAACTCTTATCAAAGGTGGACAAGTTTCCCCCAAAGAACTTACCAATAAGCTTCGTCAGGATTGGATAGCTGCATTAGTTAATGGAGATTCTGAAAGCCTTATGCAACGTGTCAGAAACGTCTTTAGAGTCTGTTTAGAAAGCTTACCACTCAGTCTCCGTAAAAACTACGCCAAGCTCGTTTACATCCCCGCATCTTTTACCGCCGAAACGGCCAGGTTTATGACATCCACAACACAGACACCAGGTACCAGAAGCAATGCTTTTGTTAAACATGACATTATTCTGCCATTGTACGATCGATCTCTCATAGAAGTATACCACTTACTTGATCCAACAAGTCAAAGGGAGCGATTCCACGTCCACCAGATACTGAGATCCTTTGTTGAAGATCGATATCATCTACTGGAACACGAGCTCCACGAAATCCGTAATCGATATTGTGTCTTCTACGGAAAGCTGCTTTTGAAAATATCTCCCATGTTAGAGAAAGACTTTGCAACTCACCTGCCAATCTTCACAATAGAAATAAGAAACATTGAGAAGCTGTTGAGAGAAGCAATCCATTGTCTTGAGGATAATACCGCCCTCTTTTTGGCCGTTGCATACGATTCGCGCATGTTCATCGAGACCTTCTTGCCTACAGTAGAAGCAGTTGAATTCTATAAGGCATGTGTAAACGCGGCAAGTGGACAAACGCTGCGCCGAGGAAGAGACGGCAAGCTTTCGGAAGCTCGGATGTTACTTGTGTATGGAAAAATGCTCGGTGCAGCTAAAACAGACTTTGAGCTAGAGTATGAGCAATACATGAAATGCATGAGACTTTTAAAGCAGCTGGGAGATAGTATCGAGATGGCAGCACTTTTGTATTCCATTGCAGGTAATTTTCACTCCAGAGGAAAGCGCTTTGAAGCAATCGAGTAAGTCTTAGAAAATCCTTTAAAATTTTCCTTAGTCAGAATATATCTGATATAAGTAGCCGTCATCAGCGATTGTGACGTTCTATTCTAAGATGATGATTCTTTTAAACTTACTTTACCCATAAATATGGTAAATTAATCGTCATAAGTTGTCGTGACGCTTTAGTTTAAGATGAACCCTCTAATCTTACATTGACAAATATATGTGGTAAAGTAACCGTTATAAGTTGTCGTGACGCTTTAGTCTAAGATTATCCCTGTAAACTTACATTACCCAAATATATCTGGTATAAAAGTAACCGTCATAAGCTGTCGTGATGCTTAAGTCTAAGATGATCCTTCTAAACTTACATAACCCAAATAAAGGCCCTCAAATAAGTATCGCCTCCCCAGTGACATCAGGCTCTACTTCAAAGGTTATTGCTGTTAACAAAGTTTAATATTCATAAGCATGTGCGCTAGAATCTTAGCTATAGTTTGATACCCTATTTGAGGCAAAAGAGGTCGAAATGGCCGAGTTATGGACATTTGAATGACTCAAAGTGACTTTGGAAAAGTTGTAATTTTGAAAAATCTCCATGTACAAAGTAGTGATGGATTTCTTTTACGTGTGACTGTAAGCAATTTAATAGCCACATATGCATAATTTTTTTTATATCTTAGCTGCCCATAGTTTTCGGTGGTTTTAATGTCAAATTATTTAACTGTTATGAATGATGATGGAGATCTAAGAATATGAAATTGAATCTGATACACATATTGAATGCTTCAAGATGTTGTTTAATAAACGTAAGGTAATTTCTCGCCTCATGTCTTTCAAAGGCTTATAACGTTAAAACTTAGGTAAATCATATATTTTTTTAATTCACTTGGTTTAGAAGCTGTAAGTTTCCCAGCATAAAAATTAAGAAAGGAAGA
>JAUMTS010086228.1:0-10497 GCA_032273385.1 Ophiopholis aculeata | reverse complement strand
TCAGTTACACATAGTCGATAATTAGAAGGGTTTTAGCTAAATCTATTTTTTGAAAAAATGTGGGAATATGCGGAGCAGGCGAGTCAAATGTTTCCATGCACTGCAACCATAGCTAGTGGAGCAATTGCGTCTGGATGCAGATCATTATCTACATTCCTTTGCAATTTCAGGATGTAGGATATGTAACTTGTACTGCCGCTGTTTGTCTGAATTAGCCTCATTTAATAATTCCTGGTATTTTTTTCCGCACAAGCTGTAGTGTAAACATTATCGTTAGAGGAGTTTGATTGTTGATATAGATTTACACATTACCCAAAATACAAATATTTTATACTTGTACGGAAGTAACATTTCAAAATAATACTGATCTGTGCATCGTGATTTGAAATTAATTGCAATTAGTATTGTCCTCCGGGTAAACAAAAGGCTGGCAAATTAACCCTGATTTCAAATTAAATATTCCTTCATTGTGCTTGATTATAAACAGAATAATGATACAATAAGGTGAAATTTATTCAGATAAAGACTTTGGAGTATTGTTTCATGCATTTTTATACCTTGAAAATGTTTTCAACTATTGCGTCAAACATCATGTCGTGGTCGTGCATAACTGCAAATCGTTTCTTGATCGAATCTCTTAGGAAAAAAATACTTCACATATCTCCTTATGTACATTTCTGACCAATGACGTCCTATATAATATCTTACATGGTTATAATAGGTTATACTCTATTTTGTCATAATTTATAATTGTATACGCTCAAGATTATAGGGTATTGATAATTCAAACTCAACAGATATTCGTTGTATTTGTTTTTGTATTTTATATTGTAAAAAAAAAGTTAATCACTGATACTTTTAATGTATATAGCAGAGTTTACTAAAAATAATTTATATTGAATATTGAAAAGGTACATTTTAGCGACATCATGAATATCATAAGATCTAATTAATTATAACATGTGCATGAATCTAACATAAATTTTGCAAACATGACACACGTGTATTGATAATTATATCTGCAAAAATCAATTATGTTTTTACATATTATAAACGATCAAAAAGCGAGAAGAAACATTTCCTATTTGTTCCAAAAAATAATAGTAACCTCTTAGTTATGAGTACACTGATAGCTGTTAAATGTTATGTACCTATACCTATGATCTTATGAATCGACGTGTACTTTATATAGCACACCCTACTTATATTGAAAAAATCGTAAAATTTGGAAGGTCTTTATAAACTGTTATTTAATATTGTTTCTGGATGAACATTTGTTAAAATTCCCAGTAATAACTGTAAAAGGACACATGTGGAAAGTTGTTGAAATTTGTACAACCTTGTATTTAACAAATTTAGCCATACATAATAAAAAGGAACATTTGACATAAAGAGTTTATGTTTTAATATGGTATGTACATCTTAATCTGACTATTACTTTGAAATTATGAACAACGACCCTTTGCTCTGAGAGAACACATACAAATCATTTGCTGTGAGAGAACACAGAGAGTTTATGCACAATTCTTGGAATATATAGTGAGTTGTACACATAAGCGAACTTTGGATTGATATTTGATCTAAAGATGACATTAACTCGATGATTAGCATGGACAATGCGCCAATAAAATTAATGAATAGCTTCATGGTTCATATAATTTGTGCGGACGGGTGCCACTTTGCTGTCAATTATGTTGATACATACAGTGGGTAATCATTTTGGTTTTAAAGCTGTTAACAATGCTATCTTGGTAATTGCATTATTCTTGCTCACAAATCGAATATTGTGCTAGAAGAAGAAAAAATCGTGTCTTGAACTCCAATTTATTGAGCCCGTCTTATAATGGAAATTAAAGGTACAATTTCTTTCACTTCATGGTGTTTTTTTATTTGGGCATATAAGAACTCGTTCCTAAATTCTGCAATTGTAGGTCATAATGTATTTTTTGTATATGTATACATCTACATATTGTTTTAATTTGATTCTAATAAATTGTCTTTATGATTGTAATTTACAGTGTGCACTATTGGAAACGGTGCTGGTTCACTGATTGAGGCTAGCCTCCTTTAAATAAAACAGTATTCATAAAAAATGGGTTTTTTTAAAGCAATTATTAGTGTTCATCCGTTGTTCAAGTACCACCAAGAGTTCTTGAAGACAAAATATAGACTGAAGTTTGCTTTTAATCATTTGGTTCGTTTGAAATGCGGATAAAACACTTTAAAAAACGGGAACAGGATATAAACACACACCTTGTGTTGCAAAAAAAAACCACTTATTGTATGAAACACATGTGTTTTCATTATTAACGGACGAATAAACACGCTCTTCAGATATCAGAAATCGCTTGAATTGTTCCAACTTATAGGATACAAAATGCATGCCCACGAAACACAGGTATTGTAACCTCAGTTGAAATACAATTTGTTGATATTCCCTAGTACATGTAAATAAAGTATGTCTTTATGTGGAATATAATGTATATATTTAACGTTTGTTTATTGTAGTGCGCACACGGCTTCCAATATAGTGGCTGCAATGGCCAATATATAGTAGCAACGTAACTAACAGTCTCTCCCGTACTATGTACTGGCAAGAGAATAACCCAACTAACCAATTTGCCCGACTGGGGAAAGAGGCTGCAAAGACAACCAAGATACCTGTCCTACAGGAAACAGGAAGGCGAGTGAACTATGGATCGATGTTCCACTTTCCATAATGGGGAAGCAAGATGGAGCCATGAGATTGGCTCCTGTTGCTGACCCAGTCGCCCAAATTGGCCCAAAATATAGGTAGTGCTATAAGATAGATTAGAGAAAAGAAACCAGTGGTTTAGGTTGAAAGTGGGGGAAAATTGTAAAAAACAAAACAAAGATTGATGTTTAAATAAAACCTGGCCGGAGGCAAGGAAAGTGATGCCGATATGTAACCTGTGACATATAGATAGTGACTAGTAATGCCAATGGTGCCCTGAGTGACTATGCTCACTTATGAAAGTGAGTGTTCAAGACAAACTGTTAAGAAGATGAGACAAACACTCTGCAGATACTATGCAGGTAACACAGCGGTTTGTCCGACACCCCGACTGTCAGAACCCAGACAAGAAGGCTGTACCAGCCAAAATAGAAGGCGATCTCCATGTTTGTATTCAGGACATCTCAATCAAGGCAAGAAGTATAAGTTTATGAGGCAGGCTGAAAAGAGTCCAACAGATATAACAGGACGCAGCTTCACTGGCCTGGAGACAATCGGTTGTGGCCCCATCATCATTGGATGAGAGGACCCTGTCATACTAGAATGAGAGGTGCTGTTACGTACGCGTGTGACAGACATTATCACGGTGTCGGTGGTTTAGGTACAGCCATGACAGCTGTAAGGAGGAATGCAGGGTATCAGTGATCAAGAAACACAATCGTTTGAATGATAGAACAAATTATATAGGAGCGGAGATTGTATGCCAAGGTTGGATAGCACAAATGTGGCGTCTTAGACTAGGACTGGTCTGGACTGGATAACTGCAGGACAAAATCATTTGAATCTTATCAAATCCGTAGATGGAAAGTGCAGCAGCGGCCAGGGGATTAAGCAACAACACTCCCTGTAAAGACATGTGGTGTATTGAAGAAACAGCAATACCAATATAGTTGCCAATAAGTATAACCTACAAAGATGGTGTTGGTGGGGTTGAAGATAAAGGCCTACCATATAGGCTATACACACTATCAACATTATGGACCCTACACCCGACAAGCTATATGATGCACAGCGTCACCAGGTAAATACCAGGTAAATAATTTAATGAAACAACAGTCATGCCCATGCCAATTGTTAATTACCTTAGTAAATATTGTTCGAGACGGTGGGAATCAGAACTGGCTGAGGAGACTAAATAATTTTGATGGATCATTTCACCAGATCTTCAATTGTCAACCATGGTACAAAAATCAAAGGTATCTGTGAACAAATAGGGCCCGAGAACTCTGTAGTACGAATATGACACACCGTCTAAAGCAAGCTGGTGAATGATCAAGTTTAGCATATGGACGTTTTGTTGTTGTCGTTGGCATGTCAGACAAGAATATAGTGTGTTTTGATCTAAGCCTGTCTATATATCAGTGATAGGCCGAACAGCCACTTGTTTGTAGGCCTGATGCATAGCGAATGGAAAGCCGACTGTACCACGTGCTGACCGTGCCTGTGAAATAAAGGCATGGTTGAGTAGGTATCTCAAAAGATATGGCCATGATATGTGCCCAACACATGGTTGTTTGTAATTGAAACTTAAAGATTGAAGGGGGGATCCATAAATTTAGTGAACCTACACAGTGACCTGGTTGATGGTTACAGGTAAGTACATGATTGCAGGGGTACCCACACATATTGTGAGCCTACGCAGAGACCTAGTTGTAGGCAAGTTCAAGATAGCAAGTGTACCCAAAATAAAGCGAACCTATTGACCAGTTGTTGTATATAGGCATGTACATGATTACAGGTGTACCCACTAGCAGAGGTACCCGTAAATATTGTGAGTCTACGCAGTGACCTGGTTGTTGATTTAGGTAAATACATGATTGCAAAACAATTGTGAGCCTATGCAGTGACCTGGATTTGAGTTATAGGCAAGTACAATACATGATTGAAGGGGTACCCACAAATATTGTGAACCTACGCAAATACATGGTTGTTGTTTAAAAGCAAGTACAATATTGCAAGGGTACCCCAAAATAAAGTGAACATATGCATACAGTGACATGTTGTTGGATTTGGGAATATTAATAAAGACGATTTTCAGTAAATAAACAATTGCAGGGTACCTGCTCATATATATTGTGAACGTATGCTGTGATGTGGATATTCGTTAGGCAATGAAGATTGCATGGGTACCCACATATACAGTGAACCTATGCAGTGACCTGCTGTTGGTTTTCGACATGATCATGCCGGGGTATATGATAGCAGGGGTAAACAAAAATATTGTGACCTAGCTGGTTATTAGATAGGTAAATACATGACTGCAGGGGGATCCGCAAACATTGTGAACCTATGTAGTGACTCCGGGATGTCAGATAAAGACCAGCACCCGATTGCAAGTGGGTGCCTAAAGTAAATAAACAAACAAATCTTGAACCTGTGCGGTGACTTGGAAATTAGCTGTTGTGACAATTTAGCCAAAAAAAGGATTAGACGCAGTATCGTGGCCCATGCATAGTGGGATACACATTGCGCAAGTGAATACTAGTACTTGAGCGCAGCCATAAGAATGTACCGATAACCCCTGATTTGACCTGTCATTGTCAGGGGATTAGCTAGGGTAAAAATTGATTGACAATTTACCATTTCTAGATGTATTCATTTAACTAGACCTGTTTTTATTATTATAAATGTAGGCAAAATTATATGATTCAAGTGCGTATAAGAATAGCTGAGACTAGTATACCAAAAGAGATAGGAAGCAGCTCACATAGGCCATTGTTATCGGCATCGATCGTTTTCCTAGGTCTTCCTCGCCTGTTTAATTTTAGCCGCTAGCTGGCGTTTTGATTTGAGGTAATTGCAAATGGCGTCTATGCACTGTTGATACAGCGGTGAAATATCGAATGGAAATAACAGAAATAACACCGAGATTTTAACCTTACCGGCGGTCATATTTTTAACATCCATACGGTAGGAACATTAAATATATATTGCTGTACATGATAGTTAAGCTAAGAAATGCATTTTATTTTGGGAAAATATAAAAAAGTAGACAAGATAGAGTCGAACTGTAAAGCTACATTGCGTTGATTGAGTTGTACGTAAAGTGCCAAATTCGGCAACCTTACTTTTTCGCCTGAAATTCACTATTTTGCACCATTTTTGTACATCAATTTACTCATAAACAGTAGTTAGGATTACTAATTAACCTCCGCGAACCAACAGTTTGGTTTTATTTATCTGGTGCTAGCGTTTTTATTGTTTGTTGATAAAAATATAAAATTGAACAAATCAGTGAAAATGATGCCTAAAATTCATGGAAATTAGCAAAATGTGCAAATATATACAAAATAACACACTGTAAACATGAATTTTACTAAAATGGTACATGAATTCATGAAAATATGTTGTCTGCTACATATATTTTGATTTTTGTATTGCACTGAACAAGTGTCATGGAGTGGCACTAGTATTTTAGATTTTAGATTTTGTGAATACAAAAACCATATTATTGCTTCCAAATTTAAGGCTTTTTTGGTAAAAATTGACAAAATAGCAGTTTTTGCATGTTCGGCGGACAAATTGACATCAAATGTGTTCCACTATTCATGCAAATAATTGGCTAAAACATTGTGTTTCAATAGCTGTATTGCACAAAGCAAGTGCCTAATAGTGGTACTAGTAAGTTAGATTGTGTAGTTTGTGGAAACAAGAACCCCATTTTTGCTCTTAAAATTAGGCCTTTTTGGTTAAAAAATGATAAAACATCAATTTCCGTGTGTTTCGAGACATCGAATTGTGTTCTAAGACTTGTATCAAAGAAAAAAATGTGTAATTTGCTTGTGTATTTCAATATTTGTAATAAACTAAGCAATTGTAATGAAGTGGTACTAGTAGGTTCAATCTTGTAGTTTTTGGAAACAAAAACCCAATTTATGCTCTCAAAATTTGACCTTTTTGGTTAAAATTTGATGAAACATCAATTTCCGTGTGTTTCGAGACATCGAATTGTGTTCTAAGACTTGTATAAAAAAAAAACACGTCTCATTTGTTTGTGTATTTCAATATTTGTAGTGAATTAAGCAAGTGTCATCAAGTGGTACTAGTAAGTTAGATCTTGTAGTTTTGGAAACAAGAACCCAATTTTTGCTCTCAAAATTAGACCTTTTTGGTTAAAAATTGATAAAACATCAATTTCCGTGTGTTTCGAGACATCAAATTGTGTTTAAGACTTGTACCAAAGAAAAAAAAATTGTCATATGTTTGTGTATTTCATTATTTGTAATGAACTAAGGAAGTGTCATAAAGTGGTACTAGTAAATTAGTTTTTGTAGTTTGTGGAAACAAGAACCCCAATTTTGATCTCCAAATTAGGCCTTTTTGGGTAAAAATTGATAAAACATCAATTTTCGCATGTTCGGAGACATCAAATGACTGTGTTCTAAGGCTCAAATAAAATAAAAATCTTCCATATGTGTCTGTGTTTAAATATTTGTAATGCAAAGCAAGTGTCATAAAGTGGCACTGGAAAGTTATATTTTGTATTTATTGGACACAAAACCAGATTTTTGCTCTTAAATTGAGACTTTTTGTAGAGAAAATTATAAAATATCGATATACAACTGGTCTGGGAATTTAATATGCATTCTATGGCTAATATCCAGAATGTTGAAAATCAAGAAAGTGATGATCAGGATGTACATATTGACGATATTGATCAGGATGTACAAGTTCATGACGATATTGAGCAGAATGAGTTACCATTACCAGAAAGCGATGATGAACAACTAGACGGGGAAGATGTTGAGCAAAACGAACTCCCGGAAGGAGCTGATATCTTGCTGAATACATGTAGCGTTGAATCTGAAGAATGTCGTGAAGATATTGACCCAAACGAGCCACCGAAAAGTGCTGATGAAATGTTAACTGACTTTCAGAAACTGAAATTAGAAATTATTGAACGTGAGAAGGAGTTTATTGAACTGAACTTTAACATATTGAAATGTACTGACAAATTGCACGGTCTTCAATTTTATGAATTTGATGACAGAGTGGCCATCAAGTATTGTGTAACAATTGACTCTAGTCTGACAGCAACAATAAATGTTCACGGGAAACAAGTAGCATCCAGCCATCCTGTCTATCAACACCTCTCAACAGTCCAAAGAGCTGATGAAGTTTTGCAGCTGTTTTCATCACTAAGCAGCTTTTGTGTTTGCGCGGGCAACCCTGAGCTTGAGTTAGTTTCTAACTTTACCCCATCATCAAGTTTGAAAGCCTACCTGGAGACTAGTGTTGGAGGACAGTACAACCCCACAGTAAGGTCTGTGTCATGTCCCTTGCTAATTGCAAGCCCTGGATTGAGATGTGAAGATTGCAAGACTTACAGATCAACACTTCGAAAAACTAAGAATAACAAAATTGCAGAAAGCAAAACACCGATAGATATCCATTCATCAAAACCCAATTGTTCTATGACTAGAGACAAACTGGAAGAAAAAACTAGGCTCTTGAAATTTGAAAATAAAAGACTTTCATCAGAAAACAAGCGACTTCAAGCCAGGCTGTTACTGCAGCGTGAAATTGAAGCTAGTCATGCATTTCAAGAACAAGACAATGAGGAAGTAAAGGATCTTGTAAATGAGGCATCTTCAGAAATTGAGAAACTATGGCCTGATCCTCATTCTTTCCAGCGCATCTTTTGGGAAGAACAGATCAAATACAACAAACTGGAAAACAAGGCATCAATGAGATGGCACCCCCTTATAGTAAAGTGGTCATTACTCATCAAATCGCAGTCCTCAAAAGCTTATCAATCTATGCGTGATTTAGGTTTTGTTAATTTACCCAGTGAAAGAACACTGTTCGACTACAGCCACTGTGTGCCAAGCAAAATGGGTTTCGTTCCAGAAGCAGTCAAAATGTTGATAACTGAATGTAAACAAAAAGGATTGTACAACACCGAACATAAAAAGTATGTTGGACTGCTGCAAGATGAAATCAAGATTAAAGATGACTTAGTTTACTGCCCAACTACTGGGCAGTTGATCGGATTTGTTGACTTGGACAAAACTAGTAATCAGATCCTCCAGTTTGAATGTGGCATGTACGACACTGAACGGAAACTAGCTAGCAGTGTCCTAGTCCTTATGGTGAGGGGAGCTACCTCTGACTTGAAGTTTCCACTTGCAGCATTTGCAACGCATGGCTTAGACGCTGATCAACTGCAGGCTATTTTGATGAAAGCCGTGTCAATTTTGGAGATAGACTGTGGACTTAAGTGTCTGTTTATCACATGTGATGGTGCTGGTCAAAACCGGAAATTCTTTGAATTAAACAAGACGGATACTTCTGAAGAACCTTGCTATCACATGCCCAACCCATTCGCTGATGACGATAGGTGCCTCTATTTCATTTCTGACGTTCCGCATCTCCTAAAAACAACTAGGAATTGCTTTGCCAACTCTGGATCTCATTCAAAGTCTAGAAATCTTTGGAAAGATGGAAAAGACATTCTATGGACACATATAGTAAACTTATTCACCGAAAAAATTGAACCAAACCTCTACGTCAAATTAACTAAACTGTCGCGATCACACATAGATCTGTCGTCATACAGCAAGATGAAGGTGAATCTTGCTGCTGAAACTTTGAGCAATAGTGTCGCAAAGCTATTGGAGAAGGAATGTGGGGAGGAAGTTGCAGAAACGATTCGCTTCATTCAACATATGAACCGTTTCTTTGATTGTCTGAATGCGCGTCACCTATATGAAGGTAATGATAAGCTGGTGAACGACAAGAAACCATATACTGATATTAATGACCCACGGTTTGACTACCTGCTTACTGATTTCTTAGGATATTTCGATTCATGGAAGAACTCTGCAGAAAGCAGACAAGGACAATTCTCTGCTAAGGAAACAGCTGCTATGCAGATTAGTCAGCAAACCATTGATGGACTGAAGATCAGCATTTATTCAATTGTAGCTTGTGTGCGATTCCTCTTGGGTCAGGGTGCCTCGTTTGTCTTGACGAATGTGTTTAATCAGGACATTTTGGAGCAGCATTTTGGACATTACCGACACAAGGGTGGCCTTTGCAGTGCTCCAACGGTTGATAATGTCCGCCACACTATGACCACTCTGCGAGTAATAGGCTCTACTGCAATAGCACCTTTACGAGGAAACACAAAACGTTTGAACTGTACACAGGAGTATGTTGAAAGACCTATCCCGCGCAAAAAGTCAAGGTCGGGCTTGTTGTAAAAAAGTGCAGCGAGTAAAACTTTTTAAACCAGTTTTTAAGTACCGAACTGTAAAAGTGGAAATTTTTGTGTGAATGAATTTTCATGCATTGTGCATTTTTAATAATCTTTTTTAAAAGCTACTTTGGTTTTTTTAATAGACCTGACAGTATGCTACACACAAATTAAATGTTCAGTGTTTGTTTTTCGTGCTGGCTTAGCATGAAAATAAAGGTAGCACGAAAATTTCCACTTTTAAAGTACTGTATAGCTGGGTTAATTTTTCACAATTTCATACATTCAGGACAATTTAGCGGGTTTTAAATTTGTGTTTTCAAATACTTGCCCATTAGTTCTATGGGTTACAAATATTTTTCGCGGGGTTTAAAATTCTGAAAATTCCCGCTATACAGTATTCATAATCAATGATAATCAGATGATGAAAGGTCAAATGAAACAAAATTTGTTGATTTTACAAATGTTTATAATATTGGATGGCTTTGAAGTTTGAGTGGCAGTTGGATAAGAATATATTGCTCGAGCTCTCACAAAATCAATG
>JAUMTS010086117.1:0-10498 GCA_032273385.1 Ophiopholis aculeata | reverse complement strand
ATAATGACCGGTGTTGGGATAGTATTGGTCATGGGTGGTATAGGGTACAGCTCCCCCACTCATATTGGCAGAACATTGGAACAATGACCTTCAATATCGACAATACCGGTACCATCCGAAATTGCTACAAGTCATGTCACCACATATAAACCAACATGGCTGTTTGTAAAACAATGTAAGACATACATACATTTGTTCCTTTAAAACATTCGCTTACATCATTTTAAAAGGTTTTGTTTTTGTAAAAATAAATTGCAATTCATAAGATTGTATTCTTTGCACAATTGGCTAACAAACAAAAACAAATTCATTGCGGTACCAGAAATTAGTTGTTGAAAATGTTGCTTTTTCGGCATCTCTCTTTCGGATCACCACTTTAACCGCTGCCGGGCGAATGAACTATTTACAATTGCTCTTCTAATGCCACAATAATTGGGCAACAGACCTAAGGTAAAGTGCCTAATCAACGCTAGTGAGTCCCGAGAGATATTAGCGCTGATCAAGTCGGCCCAACACCCTGGCGCCTTCGGTGTTTTTATCTTCATTCGGAAAGGTACGTATAACCATAGATTTTCAATGGTAGAACACCATTTCTTTGGTAGAACACCATTTCTTTGCATCAAAATCATCCTACCAGGGTAACACGCTAAAATACCATTCGAATATCTCTGTCACCTATGAATAATTCTGAAGTTTGCATATTGTTGCTTAGGCTTCCCCGTTTCCTTTAATGCCTTATGTGTACAAATCTGGTACAAAATGACCAAGCTGTCGGGTACGGAGCATGAAGAGATATTCTCATTTATCGGTAAACCCCTTTATCTTGATTCAAAAAAGAACTATTGAATGTGTACATTATTGATTATGGAACGTAGTGTGTTCAAGTTATCACGTGCACAGCAAACAGTTATCTCACAAACTGCAAAGCTTGATTTTCTGTAGTGATCATTATGTACGCAATATTTACGCATGAGGTATCAAAAGAAACGGGAAGGTGTCAGCAACAATATGCATACTTTCATTATTCATAGATGTCAGATAATTCGAATGATGTTGGTTTGAAAACAAGGACTGTTACTTGTTCGTTGTGTTTACAACATCATGTACACATTTAAAGCTTTAAGCAAAAATGCTGGAACTTGTGACTTTCTCGTGCCATCATGTGAGTCTTATTGCAATTAAACAAGTGTAAATATCATTAAAATAAGGAAAACATATACTTTGTATATAAACATTTCAAACGATGCGACAAGGCAAGCTAATTTGAGCTCCTAGCTAGACCTGCCCTGGATTACCAGTTCTAGAATTTTTGTTGTAGATTTCTTTTCCGTAGATATCAATGAAACGATCGAATCATGAAATACTGAATTATTTATGCCTGATGTTGTCATGCTGACCATCTTTGATATGAACGCAGGTCAGTGTGTAATAGATTAATGATATATTAGTTTTCTGTGCTTGAGTGTAGGAGTTTTATTAATAATTCAGGGTGTGGACAAATTTTAATTTGGAAAGCAAATTTTATAGAATGCAACTGAACCTCAATAAAATTATGAAATTCAAAATTATAAAGAGAGTCGAAAAGTGCTTCGTACGACCTCATTTGGGGATTTTACTCTCAGGAGATCTAAACGATGCCAAATTACAAGACGGAACCTTGTTGCTCTAAAGGCGCATTCAAACTTTAAAAACAAAACGAAATTCAAAGCGTTCTAAAATAAAGCTTTTGTTTGATTCAGAAGGCAAAATGTCTTGGAATATCACCGTACCTGAGACCAATATACCTATTAGGTATATTGGTCTCAGACCGTACTATTGACTTGTACCCTCATAATGGGCTTTTAATGTGAAATGGGTAAACAAAAACCGTCTTGCTGTCACATTTCAACTTTTCATAATATATAGAAACAATGCATACCTGTCTTTCGGTGAGATTCAATGTTACAGCAATCTCATATCGTCTCAGTCTTGTCAGATAGTTGTGATGGGCAAACTCATTCTCAAGTTCACGTATTTGTTCCTTAGTAAATGCCGTTCTCTCTTTGCGAGGTTTGGCGTTGAGGTCGAGTTTGAAAGTCTGGTCATTGTTATTGTTCCCTGAAAGTAGAAAAAAAGAAAAATGTTTGATTAATAATACTTGATAAATAAATCACGCAATTTCCTTTATATAGATTAAAGCAGATGTCGTTTACATGGTCATTGAAAAGTGCAACATTTTGTTTACCTTTGAACAAACAAACAACGTTCATCGTTATAATTTTCTAAGCCCATTTATTGATTGCAACGGAATCATTCTTTGATTGCAAACCGACTTTAGGTGTGCCTCAGGAAGGCGTTGTATATGAGTAGGCAATGATCAAGTCAGGAATAAGTACTTTTTGTCAAAATCAATATTAACATAGAAGTGTACCATACCAAAAACGGTGACGTAAATACTGCATTTACAAATCGCAATTTTTGGGCCAAAATTATGAACACAAGTCAATAGCTTTTAGCAAACACATCCCCAAGCTGTTCAATAAGCCACTCAAATCAATATCACAATTCAAATAGTAGACAGACCACCAAAAGTAAACATGGCTTGGGAAATGTAATTCATCTGGTAATTGACAAAAAGGATTAGCAAATAGATTATGTTTACACTCAATTAGATGACCTGGGATTGTGTTGGTTTGCTGTGACAGGATTAAAAAGATAATCTGTTTACTTTTGCTAAAATTCCAGTTCCACTTTCTACGTTATCTGTTTTTTAATTGCATTTTAAGACTTGCCAAGCATTTGAAAAACAAAACGAAAGACGTAGCTATACGAGGTTTCTATTTAGTTCCGGTTTGCATGTAAATATAGATATTTATTAGTTAAACAAATATTAGGTATTTTTATAGCGCCATTCCAAACTGATCAAAGTGCTTAACATCTATTTCCGCTGTCACATAATATGGTCAGCTACCTTAGAATGCCCACAACATACTCATACCATCGGGCGTCGAATACTGAGGGCCATATACCTAACAGCTACCCAACTTCCGCTCGGGTCATAAGTACAGTGAAGTGGTTTGCCTAGGCTTACAACAAATGGGCCGTAGCGGGGCTCGAACTCGCACCCTGTCGTTAATGAGACTACTCTTACACGTTTCCAATAGACCAAGTGTCCCCTTAATATATTTGAAGCAACAATATCTTCCAAAGAGGTATATCGGCAATCTAAAAATTGTGTTTTAATTGAACTTAAACTGATAAATTATTCTAAATGATCTAATTCAGGCAAATGTACTATTTACACTAGACATTGACTATTGTAGACATCTTTCGATTTTAGTCAACCGCTTGTTCACACAGTAATACGCCAAGTTCAAGGGCAAAGGGTGTCGACAAACCCAATTCCGCACACCGGTCCCTAGAGTTCTGAGTACCAAATAAAAATACGCTTAGTATTTCCGAATGAAATCAAACCATGTCCTATCTATGAAATATTACAGCATGATCAAACAAAATGCAATAAAGAAATGCACAATAAACACTGGCAGTTTAAGGGTTCATGTTGCCGTAAGCTTATTGCGATATCATATGTATAGAAGGGTTCGTGTTGCCGTAAGCTTATTGCGATATCATATGTAGACATATAACTAAATGCTCTCCAAACATGTCAGAAATTATCTAGGGACAGCCGTAATCTTCACCCTGACTTGGGGCGATGCTAGTTATAGGTGCCGAATTTCATTTTGCCGATCGGCTATTTGTTCTGTCTCGATTTACTGCGATGTTTAGATTGTTACTTTCTTCTTGCATTCAACAACTCATCACTTGGTTATATCAGAGGTGGTTAGAATGCCGTCTGGTGAGCGCCAGAGAGGCAACACGGCCAGATTGCATGCGAACACCACAGTATTTCTAATGCTCTTGAGTATGCCGAGAATTCGCACGTTCAAGTTGTCGAAATATTGCGTTCGTGAAAGCATGGCACATGCAATCTGCAGTGAATCAGAATCTATGAGAGAATGAACCTTGCGCGTTGTAGTAACACGCATCAGATGGCCAACTCGCCAACAATTTCCCTTTACTAAATACAGATTCTAACTCTAGTTTTTGTAAACCAGTGAACCATGCATAAAAAACAAGCACTACTAAAACAAGATACACGAGAAAGAACAATGCGTTTGAATCCACTATATACACACTATACCGTGAGTTTGTCGATACAAGATGATGTGATGTGATGCATTGACATGATCAAAGGCAAAAATACTGAAAACATGGAGTTTTTTTCTAACTGAAAACTGAAAAACGGGTTTGTTGTAAATTACCATTGTTTTTATGTAAACATGGGATAGCACAAAAATGTGTAGACAATTTGGCGAAAGGTTAAGTGTCACATATGTTTGGCTAGTGTGGTTGACATGGTATTAAATTATTCAAAGCTATCCAATATCATTAGCTAATATGAGCCTAAACCAATTAATTACTAGAGCTCAAGACCAATTTTAACGTGCACAAGTTCAAAAAAATACATGTATGCCCATTCTCTACGAATCGATAATCTACCGGAAGTAGCACAATACAGCATATTTTAAGGATCAATATTAACACTCTGTGGAGGATATGTTGACAGATTTAGTTAACACTACAAGCAACTCCAAAGTTAAATTTATAAGTTAATAACATTCTGCGCGGATTTCCGTGTAATTTATTCTAAATTTTTTCACCCAGATTTCCATATTGAAAACAAAATCTATATTAACCATGTTAACATTTCCTAAATAACACCCTTACAAGAGTCAGACTAAAAACAAAAGCTCAACTTGTCACATGTGTTGTCATCGAAGAGGTATGAAAATTAAAGGCATTAGCTAGCGGGACCTTTTCACTGACTTTTTCCATTTCGTAAAGTTTACAGAGCATGTGTTCATCATCTCCACATCTGGATTTGAAATCATTTCATAATTGGAAAGATTCATAACACTAGTTTGCTGCTTTATACCAACAAGACTCTCTGATCAAAGCTTACTGCAAGCTCCTACCAACGGAAGTTGTTCAATTTGCGGCCAAAGTACTTTTTGTTATTCTGGTTAAATCTCCTCATGTTGAGTTCAATATTCATTTCGATATGACGGGTAGGGGATGTGTGGTGGACTGGCATTATGTAATCAAGCAAAATGAGTCTCAAGTCGGTCAGATTCCTTATTTACTGTAATATCTGACAGTGTATGTGCATCATTTTAGAAAGCTACAGTTTGCAGAAACCTCATTACCATTGGTCAATTGTTCCAACTTCCAAGTAATATATGAGTAGTTGGGGAGACAGCGCTTTCTAAATTTGCAAAAATATAAGCCTGAAAAAAGTGACATTTGAAATGTACAGGATCATGGGTAGTCCCTTTCGAATCAACATTTGCGACTTCCAACCCATTTTGCTTGATCACATTTACAGTAAACATAAGATTCAGATGACAACTATCTTTGACATTCATTGTCTTGATGTAATATTAATAGATATCATTTCATTCTGTTAAACTAAGTCTGCCCATAAGATACAACGCATTGTTTGGCTTAGTTAATTAAGCTTAATATTCGTCTGGCAATGACAGTAGGATTAGGAATCACCGTTCGTTTGGTCATAAATAAGTCTAAGAAAACCGAATTTAGAAATATTGTCCATGCAAACGAGTATAATACCGTTTCTGGATAATGTGTCACATTTATTTGAAATCACTAACATACTAGTACTAGTATTTCACTCGTAGTACTATATTCATAAATTTCTACCTGTACTACTATACTATTACTATATCAATTTAGAATACTCATGAGCCTACAAACAAACTTCACATGTGCTTGTCTCTAAATTAAATCTCTCACTACTCCAGTTGTTTCCCTTTGGTATCCCTTGTCGGGTCACCGTAAACAAGCCCTTTAAGGGAAAAGGAAACAACATAATACAATAAATTAACTTTCTGAGGTGAATTTACACACCGCCCAATAATTCTGATATGGGACCGCGGTTCACTCTCATATCCGGTGAGAAATTATACAATTATTGGCGTAATACTAACAATACACAGTTTTATACCTTCATTGGAAGCCATTGGGGACTCCGGTTGTTTTGAAGCTACAAAACAACTACCACTTTATAAAGATGAAATATTGCACAAACGTGCGTGTTATGAATAAATATGACAGAAGTTAACAACTTGTTTTGGACGTTGTGACAGATTTTGTTAGAGAACTATACCTAAGCATTTATAAGGCTACCCCTCCCGAAACTAGTTCAAAGGAAATCGCACGAAATTAGAGCCTGCGTCCAATAGTAGCTCTGTTATTTTCTTTTATAGTATCCCGAAACCATGCTTTAAACTCAAAAACATCCATCTCCATGCATTGTATGGCTTAATAATCACTATTAAATTTAATACGATAAACCACAGTTTCTAGCTAGAAGATTATCTAAATCTTCTCCCAACTATACAAAATATGAAATGAATTCAAAGTAATAATGTTGGACAAATTGATGTGACGCGGTTCATTGGGTATAATGATTACATGGATGAAACCATGACGCACCAGCTGAAACTTGTCATTCTTTGTCCATGGTGTTACATCGTAAGACAACTGCACGCAACTAAGTGCAAATATATGCTAAATTTGACTTGAAAGAGTTTATTATCTCAAATAGATTTCCGATCCGATAGTATGCGATTCGAGATAGTATATTTACTAGCTGTAATACAAAAACGTACTTCCGAGTCAGAGAAAGGTTTATCAGAGTGATAAATGTTTCTCCGTTTAACCCCACTTCAACGGATCATTAGAAAAGTCACGACATTATAATGATCTCCTGGGCGCTATCTTTACGCACTGCTCTAATTGATGATTGTATGAAATGTCATGTGAATGGGGGCAACATTTCTTGGCAAGCTCGCCCACTCATCAGGCCACAACGATCACCAACGATGAAAGTTAAATCTTCCATCAATACCAATTATCAATATCTACCAGAACACACACACTACTTCTCATGTTATCTACGAGGTTATCTTGACCTCACCAAGGACCTTGACCTCACCATGTTCTCTTGGAAAACCTTGAGACTTCATAATTTCGTACTTATCCAATTCCAAGATATCAAGAATTTAACATTTTGGATTTCATTCACGGCCGGCTTCTTGTTTTCTTCAACGTTTTCTTGGAAGCTGTAATAATCGATTTAGGTCGAGCTTACGGTTTTCATAACATTCCCAATTCAAGCTATATACCCCTAAATCCTACTTTCACTGAAGCCCTGTCTTTGCCTTAACCTATCTCTATCGATTTACTTACTCAAATCAAGGGGTAGGTATTCCGAAACCTCTGGCTCTTTCTGAGACGGTTGTTGACATTCCTGTTCCACCCCAATTCCTGAATCAACACTGCACCTGTCATTACGTAACGCTAGGTAGTCATCATTGTAACAATTGTTGTATGTGTATTGTGGTAATGATGTCCACGTATTTGAAGCTGGGATATTCATCATCGTTGACTTTTGGGTATCACACATCTACTTGTGCCTATTGATTATCAGTTCATATAAGCTGCTCTGGCAAACCAGTATGTGCTCAGCTGCACAAAGAACACCTAAAGTATTCTGGAACAACCTGCCACCCGCGGTTCATGCAGAATGTGGGTGCTTATCAATTGCATGACAATATATTGTGGGTGAATAACTATGGCGCTAAACTACTTCCTCAATTCTAGTCCAAGGACAACAATCAAAGTCAAATTGTGAAACAAATTGCTTCCTACTCAAAACACTTCTGGTTTATATAAGGTTGGTCTTGTAAGTTGCATGCTATCAGAAATCATTCCAATGAACACATCCTTGGTTTTAAACGACATAAATGAAGCGAAGAAGAATTAGAGAGTTGTGTCACATTGTGTGAAGGGGTAGATCCGGCACCATACTCACAACCTTTGAAGAACTCTTCGCTACTTAATTCTAATGACAATTTGATATGAGGGAAAGTGGTATTAAAAAAGCTTAGTAAGCTTATTCTGCCACCTTCCTTTCCTCATCTGTGTGATGTCCAAGGAAGACATTTACTGTCTCTATCACTGATCACTCAACTAGTGGAATCAAAGATCATACCAAATGACTCCCCTTAATTGAAGAACCACCTTATGCACTAGTTTATTGGACACTCTATTTAAGTCTCTATTCTTTAAAATGGGAAGGGCATGGTGGTGATTAAACTAACCATCTAAAATGCATGGATCTATTTTGATGTGATAATGTTACCGTCTTTGATCTTATGAAAATGCCGGCTAACACAGTTCAAGTAACTCTCAAGACAAGGTCGTATTGTAATCTATTTTAGATGAGGCTAATTTCTAACTGATAGCATCAACAAACTGTGACGGTTGGCTGAGATTCTGAGTCTGCCCGAGGGTCAAAAATTGCAAGATCAGAGAGCCCATTGACCACAGAGTCTTATAACTGTGTTGGCTAAAATTGAGGGGACCGGCATCGCCCAACAGTATGGTATTTGATAAAATAGGGTTGGGCAATCAAATTCTCCGAAATCTGACACCTGTGGTTGCGCTACAGGCTTTTGAGATTGGTAGACTTTTACTTCTAAACCTAGAATATCCACTGTTTTCATTTCTTTTTACCTTCTAATTTAACGATTTCATTTACATGTTCTAGCTTCAACATTACAATGACATACTTTATTAATAATCATATACAGCAAACAAGTTTGTGTCAGATTTCTTCGTCCAAAATAGTATTTACACAGTAGAATAAATACTTTATCAAATAAGGGAAAAGGTTACACACCCATTTAAATTCTATTACAAAGTCTGCAATTAAATGAATTGTTCAAGCTTGTTCAACGCAAAACAATTTCCTTACAAGCTAATCAGTTCTTGTGTTCAATTGCTTTTAAGTGGAATTAAGGTCCACAATCCGTACAGAAATATCTTACATTTGCACGTTTTAACAGATGACATTATTTTTGGAATGATAATATTGCCCACATCTGTGACAAGAACTACTTTTATTTTTTGTGAGACCGGTATCTCGTACCATATACCACCAAGGGTATTTTTTTTTCTACATGAAACTAGGCAATCAAGCCTGTGTACTTTTTAGTTTTTCCGATGGGAAGTATTTACCGGTGCCTTTCAGTGGTTGAAGTTCCTCAAATTTGAGTCTGAACTTCACCGTCACCCACCAAAAATGACCAAGGACATAAGTACGAGACAACTAATTGTCAACAGCCATGGTTATGAGGTCTAGTGTGGGAACAACCAAATCTGTCATGACCTTGACCCAAATAAGTAGTATAAACCCGTAATGATGACATGAAATTCTACCAGGGTTTATTACTTTCAAATGATTATTTTGACGGACCTTGGTTGATACTTGACAGCGCAGAATGCGCACGCAGCACTAACGCCGCGCTACAAGCGATAAAGGTGTTGACGAATCAGACATACACTTGTGCCAGAAGAGGTTACAAATCAGGGAAGTGCGTAAATGTGTCAATCAAGAATTACTTTAAAGTGTTGGGATACAGTATTAAAAGATGGTCCTTGATTAAATGCGGTAGTAGGTATTTAAAATTGCACGAGTAGCTATCATAAAACTTTTCAATTAAAACTCTTTATTGTAAATGATTGCATTGTCAGAATACGTGTTTAGAAATACTTATTTATTTTTGACGTATTCACACTTTGACCATTTGACTCAACCAAAGAAATAGGTTTTTTCATAACTATTTCCATAAAATTACACATCCAAATAACGTAAGTGCAGTAACATCCGCGAGGTTCAGAACCTCGCATTTGATTTCCACAGTGAAAAACACTCGAAGAGCAAGACAAGTTTTAGTGAAGATCGACTGTTGCGTGACAAAATACTTGCTGGACATCTGCTACAGACGCCAACGCATGCAAATTCCGAGACCACATCCAGAATAGTGCACATTGCTTGCGGGGTTAAAAAACATGTTTAAGTTGATCTTTATAAACGGCACATGGAGTTAAGTATGAATTTGGTTCAAAAAAAGGGCCCTAAACCTGAATTTCGTGTTGCTAAAAACTGCCATGCATTGCTAGGTGGCCTGTAGGCTATCGGGTCTTAATATGTTGCCGCGTGCGAAGGGAATACCAGTCGAAACTATAATCCTCGATGACAGATATTTGGAACCCTTGTTCAAATTTGCCAAGGCTTCTTCGTCAAAACTTTGGCAGCGTTTTGTACTTTTTAACGGAATGCAATGTGGGTAGAGATTGTCATCACCTCAAATTCTTTAATTCTGAAACGATGCCAAAGCATGGTATAGCTTTCTAGAATCTCATACTTCCATGATACAACACAAGTAAACGATGCCATAGACATAAAACAATCATTCTTTTGTAACTTGGTGATATGTTATTAGAAATAACAATAGGGCAGGGCGGAGCTACGTCATGCCGGTGAAAACAATCATTTGCCGGTGAAAACAAAGTGCGCAAATCAATC
>JAUMTS010086006.1:0-10499 GCA_032273385.1 Ophiopholis aculeata | reverse complement strand
AATATTTATTTGAAATGACGGTTTGTGTAAACATCATTTATCTCATCTGTTTGGCTATTAGGCGATATAGCAACTCTCACATAAAATGCTACAGATACAGTGTCAATGCCGTGAAATATATTTACAATACTTTGAACACGACTTCAAAAAGTACTGCATAAACATTTTACCTATTTCATCGGTTGTACCTTCAACAGACGCCTTAGTTCCCTCACAGCGCGATGCATCGAGTGGTGTAACATAAGCTTTATATGTTGAATATGCGGAAAGGCCCGTTATTTCAACAGAAGTTGTTACGATGGTAGAAATATACTGTATAGCTCCTTCGGTGTCATTGCATTGATCATAATTCGTCAGCTGATACTCAACAAGATATGCATCTGCACCATTAACACCATACCAACTAATCCTGAGAGACGTTGTTGTCTTGCTGTCAACTCTCAGTACAGGTGCCCCCAAACTGCCTTCTATTCATCAAGAATAAAAACAATAAATAGCTACAGATATAGATAGATTAAAAGATAACATTATTATTCTATATTTCATGGTTGTAGTTCTGCACGTCGAAATATATATAATATAACATAGATGATGATTTGAAAATGTTATACTTTTATTTCATTTCATTTGTTTAAAACCTTAAATAAGGATATCAGTAACTTAAGGAGAAAGAAAATAAGTATCTGAAACTTTTTTGTACATTACTAGCATGCAAAATTGCATCTACTTTCTATAACATTGGACAAAGACTGAGCAAGAACAAATTATCTTCGGAACTTAAATTGTCGATTATTTTAATGCTATACTTTTGCTCTAAATAAAACATTTTACAGATGCTAATGATCTTAGAACTAAAAAAATCAGTTATTTAGTACGGCATGACTGTATTGTGATTATTGCTTTAGTTTAGCTCACCGAAGCAAACTGGTTTGTTGCAATAAAGTAGACATGTATACATCCAACATCCATCATCCATCAACAATCAGTGCCACGTGTCATCCAATTCGTCAAGCGTAGCAGAAAAGAAAAGAAAAGACGGGTGAACAAAACAAGTGTTTACAAATACATTTTACAACAATGGGGGCAATTAACAGGCCAAAATCACCCACTAATATTGTTTTATATTAAGTGTACGAACGTTTTTATAACAGCTTAAACTATACTTTAAGATCATATACAGACCATATTAATTATAATTGCGAGTTAAAACTAATGTCGAAAAAGAAATATTCTTCTTGACAGGAAACTTTTAAACACATCACCACAGATAGCTGTGGTTTGATATTTCATACCATATTTATCATTCTTTGCCACGGTAAAGCCTGATTATTAGCTTAGGGGTCGTTCGCCATTTTGGTCATTTTCTCATACGTACAAAACGTACGTATGAGGAGGGGGGGGGTAAAAATGACCTTCATTTGTACGTATGAAAATGGCGATTTTTCAAAGTGAAAATAAAAATAGTTTGGAAAGAAAGAGAGAGGAAAGGAACCAAATAAGTTATTGAATACGTTTTGTATATAAATAAACGATAAAGGGGGCAAGGGTGGACTAATTGTGGCAAACATTGGTGATCATGGGTTTATATATTTGTTTGTGTCATAATCACAGCAATATCAACATCAATTCACAAAAAGGTAACACAAACAAACAAGCACCAGAGGGACAAACTATCCCGGCACGTTTGATCAAATGGGAAATGATGTCATGTAAAACTTAGGCCTACAGTTAATCGTAGTCATGATTTACTCTTGGATTGGAAAGAATGATGTTCCATGGTTTTTAGAATAGCAAACCTTTTATAAAATAATGTTATGCCCCAGTGTTTCGAACTATAGGCATATATTAAATATTAAGTTTTACATTGAGGTACTTTAAGATATGTTAAAATGTTTGGACCAAATAAGGCCGGAATATCTTGTCTGTAAGACATGTGTATAAACTCTGTTTAAAGTTTAAATCTCTCTCCACAGGGATGGCTTGCAGATTGTACAAATTAAAATTAACTTAAAGTACTATGTTATAATAATAATACTTATCATTGCTGACAACTGATTTTTGTTTCAAATATTTATGCGTCGAATATCATATAGCCTTCGTCATTTATTGCACACCTAATATATAATATAAATATGTGGCAATTGAATTTTCACTTTAAAACAAATACAAAATGTAGATGAAAAAATGTTGGTTTTCGTACTTGTTTATATTTTGGACAGAAAAAACTGTGGCAAGCTCAATCAGGCCTACATACCTACCACATTTGAAAGAAGAAGGGATGCACGATGCACGGGTGTAATACGATAACCACCTTAGGAAAAGATTGGTGCTCACATAAAGTATCATTTTATTATTTAATTAAGTATTTGTTTATATATTTTAGTATGTTTTTATACAAAGTTACAATTTACAAAGAAACCTTATGTTATGTTAATTATTTTGTGTAATTTTTAAGGGGCAGTAGGCATGTTGTGAGTTACAATAGTTAGGCCTCCTGAGAGTGCATTTCCCTGATTACAAAATGGCGAAAATGGCGAACGACCTCTTACATAACCGGTTACGACATGAATTTTTTTTTTTTCTTCAAATTACGGATTTGAACATGATCTACACGTGGACTTGGTCTACATGAGCACGATTTGAGACATTAAGGTTTAGTAACACGCGTACCATATTCCTTTTCTATGTTTTTCAACATTTGTCTCCGGATTTAGGGAGTGTTTTCTTTGGTGCGGACGTCCCGTGCGTCCCCTTTTCATTTTCTATTTTTGTTATATTGTGTAAGCTCCAGGAAATCCCAGAGGAGGATAAATTGTCCTTCTTGACCCAATGTGCTGAGGGGGATGTATCAGTGGAGGAGATGGGATGTATGGCACTCGTACATAAATGAAGGAAGATGGTGGAGCAGCATGTACTCAACCATTTTAAGGCATCGTGCTCCACCATGGAGGAAGTGTATGAGAAGCAAAAAGATAAAGTGTCTGAGGGAAAATTATAGGAATTTGTATGAGGTATGTTTGTAAAGTTGTTAGGGAACAGGAAAGATAACCAATTCAAAGTTGCAGCACAATAATTTTCTCTTGGGCTGGAAAGTGAATTGTCTTTTTAATTAATTTAAGAAAATTTAAGGATGAATGCTGAGAACAAAGCAGAATATAATGACCAGTGAGTCAAATGAGACACAAGATGCACATCCAGCTCTTTAACTTTGCCGACTAAAATGATGATAATGGGCCGCTTTTAATTTATCTCAAGTGCTTTGTATATTTCATATGATGAAGCCAAAGATGGTAAAAGATACGTCCATGCATACATTTACACAGAAGATGGTGTAACCAGGTTTTGCGGACTCTTTGACGAGGAAGCCAACCGAAACTGGTGACATTGCCCAGGGGGTATGGGACACTTACACTCAAAAGTTTCCTTCATTTCTGCAAAAATATAGCATACCAAACAGTGAATGCAAGATGAGACCGAGATGCACATCCACCTCTTCTTAACATGTTAAACTGTGCCGATTTAAATAATAATTGGCAGTTTTTAATTCATCTCATTTGTATATTTTATATGATACAGCCAAAGATGGGAAAAGGTACGTTCATGCCTTCACCCAGAAGACGGTGTCGCCTGGATTCGCCGATTTCCTGACTGGGATGCCAACTGGAACTGGTGACATTGCCCAGGGAGAATGGGAAACCCATACCATCTGGGGCAAGCAGGCGGTGTATAGTGAAAACTGTAATTCGCCGACAACATGCAAGGGGGCAGCTGTTGTTTTTTATGAACTAGGAAAGGTAAGTTGAGGTAGAGTCTAACAGAATTGGAATTACATGATGTGCATTCACCCATTTGACAAGTTAAAGTGAAAAAATGAGAAAAACTGACCTAAAACTGTGTCTTAAATGGCTTAAATTGTTGCAAAAACACTGCGAATTTAATACCATATTATTTGCTGTATTTTCCTGATCATCATTATGGTGAAAATACTAGCGAGCATGCGCACAACAATGTATCGCATCAATTGTCGTAGACTTTCGTTTACTTCTGTCGGTCGTGGTCAGATTTTTTTTATCTCTTACGGAAAAGCATAGGGTTTTCTCTGCTTAAATATGGTTATATTTACTCCCAACAAAGGTATTTGCCTAGTTTAAGCGAATTTCGTTAAGTTAACTCAAAATTAATTATGCCGACAGCTATTTTCACACACTATTACAGTACTACTTATGTTTTCGCATGTTTTGTTATTCTAAAGACTCTTGTCAGCAAAGTTAAAATTTCACAGAAATGTGCATTTGGGAGAACCTTGTAAATCTAATTTAATAGGGACCATTTTTATCCCCCTGTTTTTTGAAAAAATAGAATGGGGATATTGCGATAGTGAATTCCTTCTGTGTGTATGTGTGTGTATGGCGTCCGTTCCATTTTGGTTAGGTTGGCTGTTTAGTGCTATATCTCCATAACTGAAACACATATGTAAGTGATACTTGGACACAATGATCCTTGGGTAAAGTCACACATGTGACCCCAACATGAGTGGGGTCAAAGGTCATCTAGGGGTCATAAAGGGGTCAAAGGTCAAATTGTGAAAATGCTCCGATTGAGCTGAAATTTGACTGGAATTATCCTTGAGACATTCTCAACATGATAAAAATAAAAAGGAAGTTATTAAGGGCTCTTCTAGGGGTCGTAAAGGGGTTAAAGGTCAAATTTTGAAAATGCTCCAATTAAGCTGAAATTTGACTGGAATTGTGACATTCTAAACATGAAAGTACAATGGAGGTCATTCAAGGTCACTAAGGGGTCAAAGGTCATCTAGGGGGCATAAAAAGGTCAAAGTTCAAATTTTGAAAATGTTCCTATTGAGCTGGAAAAAAAATAAAATTTAATACTTCTTTTCTGATCGCGTCGAACAGGGGGATCGCGTGGACCAGTATTTTAAATGGTAATATTCCCAACATAACCAGTAGAAATTCTGCATCCCTAGTAAAGGGTATCCTTAATCCAGAATGGTAGTGAAGTTACTTCTGGTAAAAACAATGTCTCTTGATGCACACCCGCGTTATGCTTGGGCTGTAACTAGTCTCTTAACAAAATGCACGTGAGAGTAAATAAAACGCAATAAATAAGGATGGACAAACGCATTCACTACCATTCTAATAAATAAGCTGGCGCGCATGGACAAACGCATTCACTACCATTCTAATATCGGGATATTCTTTAGTAAAATATTTTGTCAAACAGCTTGTAACTTTAGTTTATATTTATGACTCTTATTCATTTCTTTTCAACATGACATCAGGTACCAACATCTAAGCTGAATGAAGCTTATAGCAAGCTGAAAAAGGGAG
Organism: Ophiopholis aculeata; assembly: GCA_032273385.1. Taxonomy (NCBI): domain Eukaryota; kingdom Metazoa; phylum Echinodermata; class Ophiuroidea; order Amphilepidida; family Ophiactidae; genus Ophiopholis; species Ophiopholis aculeata. Next base: position 5,151 of record JAUMTS010086006.1, on the reverse strand, counting down.
AAGACGTTGTCTTCATGGCAGCTACAACCAACAACGTTTTCAAATACCAGCAAGTGATTGAAAAAATGACTAGTGAAGGGGATTATGTCGCCGAAATAGATTGTGGAGGTAATTTCAAGACAATATTACTACCAAGTGCAATGTCTCCTAAGGCTTTTGAACTGGGGCCAATTCTACAATATTTTACTGCAGTAAAATTGTGGTTGTCTTGCTCCAAACTCATTAGCCTAGACTGGGGACTCACTTTTTACAAAATCTGTTAGGCTAATTTTTCAAAGTACAAGAGAATTAGGGGGAGAGTTAAGTTTAGGGTTAGTGTTGCTGGTTAAAGTTAAGGTAAGGGTCATGGTTTAAGGTAAGGGTTAGGTTTATGGTTTAAGAGCCCTTTTGGGCATACTATGCAGTGATTGTGACCTTGAGGTACCCACTGCTGACCTTAAGCACAAACAAAAGTTTACAATTGTTCCCATATTTTTGCACAGTGTTTGGGAGTGACCCTTTCGTTGATTTGTTTACATCAGATTAGACACAGTATAGACACGGACCAACATGGGTAAACAAACAAACTTGGCACAGTGGATCTTAAATTCAGCTAATTATTGGCGACTGTGTGACACGCAATTGTACAACCAGAGCGCACTACAACGAGGGACTTTGAGAGCCAGGGTTAAGGTTAAGCGGTATGACAGTGCAGGAAGTTATGGGGTGGAAAAGTGTCTAACATTCAAAATGTAGATCCCATTTAAAATCAGCCTCTAAACTTGCTTAAAATTGTTTGTGTATTTCTAATTGTTCCCTTACTAAATGTGATTTTGTACCTTTTTTTTCTTGCGACAGGTCGAGTAGCAGAAATAGCGCTGAGGAGTGGAAGAAATGTATACATCATTGGAAAAAAATCGACATGGGATGCCATCAAAGTTAAACTCACTTAGACTATGATCCATGATCCTGAATTTCAAATTTCTCCAAACTTTCCCACTACTTTAAAAAATCCCTCCCATACACAAAACATCATTCAGAAATGGCATAAAGTGCAAGAGAGCCAATTGAACATCTCCCTGATTGTAAGTGATGTTAAAATCTGTTTGTCCATGCGTGCCCGAGTTATTTATCACATCTTGTCTACTTGCGCCCCTATCATCCTTGAGCAACCGCTACAATGCGGCCAACGCATGAGTGCATCGAGAGACGCCTTAGTGGCGTCACTTCCAATCTCTTCTTGGGAAGCAGTTTGAGTTAATTTGTTCCCGGAATAAATAAAGAGAACAAATCAAGTAAATCTTAATTTTTCTTCAATCAACCCATTCTAGACCCCTTAAAACCAAAAGCTTTGGCTATCATCAGGTTTGTTGCTGGGAGGCATATGGTGCATCCTTGTATGGCTGCAATCAGATTTGAAAACGTAAACTCAACTAGATTCAGGGAGCCTACTGGGAGACGCGTGTGATGGCGTCATCACGAAGCACATGAATATATAGTAGTGATCCAGTGCATCGCCCTCTAGATTGGGCCACAAAAGCTTCACTTTGACACTACAGCTCTGTATCCCGAACCATAAGCAGCGATCTATCACAGTGCTCTCGTACTGAACAGCTCGATAACATGTTTACCCCAAATTTAACGGTTGTTTAGAACGAGGGCATAGTGATAGATCGTTGCTTATGGGTCGGGATACGGAGCTGTAGTGTCAAAGTGAATCCTTTGGTGCCTAATATAGAGGGCGCTGCAATGGATCGCCACTATATATTCATACTTAGAATATTGTCTTCGATAATTGAACAGGCAGCTTGTACAGAGAGGCGTGGGCCTGGTAGAACGCAATGCCTAATTTAGAAACTTGGTATTTTAGTGTAGGTGGACAGAACAAATACTTGCCCATATGTTATCTTCCCTCCTTCAAATTTGCATATTACTGACCTCATTTGCATATTCTAATTGGCTAATTACAATTCTAATAAGTGGTGCTAAATTATTACAACGAAAAAGTAATCTATACCAGAATGCAGTGCCCGATTTTTGTGGGTAGAAATGTGTAGTGGTGTACATAAGTATTGCCCATGTAATATAGTCAATGTTTGATATTCTGTGAATATATAAGCAGGAATTTATTATTTTTGTGTCATGTAAAAGTATAGACTATAGTAAATAGTCTATACCTATGAGATAATTATATCTCAACATTGTATGCTGGTTATACCTTAATGTACATGATTTTTTGGGACCAAGCCAATCATGAGATAATTATTATGTCACGTTTGATGTAAAACACTTAAATCATTTCTTGAAAACTGGTAAACCTCGAAGGTTTATGCATATATAGCAATTCTATTTCGTGCATGACTAACAAATGGATATATTTAAGCAACTTTTTGTCCTGATTCGTGGTTGCCCGTTTTGAGATAATAATTATCTCAGGCCTCATCCACATGTACTAGCAGTAAACATATTATGATTATTATTGTGGGGACTATAATAGTATATACCTATGAGATAATTATTATCTCAGATCTGATCTACAATTCATATAATTTTTTTTAATGTGCCGTTTATCTCAACATATTCAGTGCTGAATAACAGTAAAAAAGCAATTCAAGTATTTCTGTCATACCAATGTATTGAGCAAATTCATGGTTAAGATGAGGTCTGAGATAATAATTATCTCATTGGTAGAGTCTTGTCTATATATACAATCATAAAAATTGTATGCTGGTTATACTTTAATGTACATGATTTTTCGGGACCAAGCCAATCATGAGATAATTATTATCTCACGTTTGATGTAAAACGCTTTGATCATTTCTTGAAAACTGGTAAACCTCAAGATTTATGCATGTATAGCAATTTTATAGTCATGTTTCAGTGTTCCCTGTCTTTGATAAAATAAATGTTAGACCGCCTCTACATGTCAACCAAATATTGTATTAACTGATATTTAAATGACAAGTTATCCGTTTCATATTTGATTGTTAATGTATTTGTTGTTTTGAGAAAATAAAGTATGTTTTAAGAAACACATATATATTGCCTTATTTTTGATTTATGAATGCAAATTGTTACATAAAGATTTATTTAAGTATTAAAATTGACTGGAATCCGTCAATAATCCTACAAATGGATAAAGTACAAACCATTCGAAGAAAAAAGTAGACACAATTTTGTCTACTATTAAATTATCTCTTGTTTATGGTGCATGTAAACAAATCAGAATTTCGTTTGATTCATGAGTGTGCCTCGTAAATTATTGATGAGTACCCATTAGTTATCAAAGGTTCAAATCGGAAAAGATAGTATACACTCCAACAATACATACAATGTAGCTCAATTTCACTTAACGTGTTTTTCCTTTCGACCGAGGCAACTTATCCGTGTTTCTAGGGATACTTTGCTGTATACATTTACAGCTTTGGTGTTTACGGTCACATTTCCAGATATAGTGTTGCACATTGTGTTCACGCTACTTGTACAAGACGTGAAATTTGAAACTTTACGTAATCATTATAACTACGGCTGTTTCTATGTTGGATCAGCGGGGAAATGATAAGAAACACTTTTTTTGATTATGTCTAGCACTTATTGGTAATGTATTAACTTAAAACACATTTAGGGGGTTTTCCAGTTTTAAAACAAAATAAAAATGTCTGCATTAATTGGGAGTTCATCGTAAAGTGCTATATTGTTAATTTAACGATGGGTAAATATTGAATGTGTATTGTCTTTTGATGAGTATAATGATGTTTTATGTTATAATACATTGAATATAGTAAACCATTTTGTGCAGTATATTTCGTAATTAGTTCCTAACGTCTCAGATCACCCCTTCTTTTGGTTGATCTGTGGTTAGAGTTGAATAGCAATGACTATTCCAAGTTTAATGTTATCCCCACTTTAAATGTCAACTATTTGACTCAACAAAATATTTTGTTCAGACAACGATTACTTACATAATCCTGGAATTGTTTTCTTTAGCTTAGTTAGAAAAGTTAGATATACATTTTTAAAGATCGGTTCAGACAGATACATTTTCTTTTATATTTTGCCATGTGCGGTCAGGAATATGACATGAGGTATACAAAAAAGTGTTGGTATATCAACAGATAGATTCAATACATGTACATTATTACTTGAACTCATTTGTTTGCCCTTGTTTTCAAATCGATATGTCTATTCAAAAAACTATATGGGACTAGGACAATTCCTGCATCGTGGATTTATAATTCTTTAAAAGGAAAATTGACAATAAAAACACCTAGACATTTATTGAAGATATAACCCAATGGATCAGTCCTATCTAGTGACAATGAGCTCCTTTCCGAAACAACACAATACTTATCTGACCTACAGAACAGTGGCAGTGGACAACCTTCATCCTCTTACCACCACCAGCTGATCAAGGCTTACCCGTATATGTTGATCCTCATATCACTAGCATGCAGACAAAACAAGCTGTAACTTAGAGCTGAAGCACTTCAAGGGGCCGCATACATTGTGGCATGCAACATCATACACATATTATGTGTTGAAGTCTTTACAAAACCCTCCTGAGCAGTGGATCACAAACGTTTTTGTTCACCTGCCCAAAAAGGGTGATTCCTGCATCAATACCACCTATAGAGGGATCACACTGATGTATGTTGCTGCGAAGGTGTACATGTACAACAAGATAATGAGATGATGAGAGTAAGAGACCATGTTGATCCAATGTTGGGAAAGCAACTGACTTCTACTCACCATCACTTTCATTGAATTCAAGAAGACATTTGCTTCCATCAAAAGAATTAACATGAGGTTATAGTAAAAACAATCCGCGTACTCTATAATAGTTCCAAAAGTGCAGCCATGGTGGATGGTAACATCTCTGATCCATTTCAGGTTACCACTGGGGATGTTATGGCCTCATTTATGTTTATCGTGCTCATTGACTATATAATGGAGGGAGCAGCTTAGAACGTTGACGTTGACTGTAGTGCATTTATCCATCTCGTCAGTCAGGACGAGGCCATAATCTTATAATACTCGGTTTTTGTAATGCGCGCAAATCAACTTTAACGTTCTCTAGGCGCTGCTGTGTAGGTGACTGTAGCGCTCACACCAGTAAAGCCCAGTAGGCGGACATTCAGTCACACTACACAACGGAAACCAGGTCTATGAAAC